>MJUU01009237.1:72221-102530 GCA_002080025.1 Modiolus philippinarum
TCAAGCTTTTCTCTGCAATGGTAAATGATACAAACTTGAAATTTTGTCAGAAGCTTTGTACAGTCATGCCTTATTTTGGGATGCATTTTCAGATCTGTTGGGTTACTACTTCCTGTTTACTGACTTAGTCAATTTTCAGTAATTCCGTCTGTCCGTCTGTCCGTCCGTCACAATTTTCGTCAAGCTTTTCTCTGCAATGGTAAACGATACAAACTTGAAATTTTGTCAGCAGATTTGTATAGTCATGCAATATTGTGGGATGTTTTTTTTCAGATCTGACGGATTACTACTTCCTGTTGACTGGCTTAGTAAATTTTCAGTCATTATCACGGTGCTATCGGTATATTGTTAGATGCATTTTCAATCCAGTGCAGGCCACTAAAAGCTAAGAGCTTGGGCTCACAGATCCCTTGTTTAGAATTAAAAAACTGTGTGTTGACTATATCCGAACTTTTAGTAAGTGCTGACTGTATCATTTCTTGATATTTTATAAATACTCGTAAGTTCTGGTAGTTTTGAGAAAGAAAACATTTTGGTCAGAAAATTTGATCATTTGACATTATTTTAAAACAAAGCCCATACTGATTGTACGGTGAAAAAAGTCGAAATTAGTAAAAAGAATTAATAAATGTTGACTGTATCCTACTTTGATTTGTACATTTGTTGAAGTGTTTGGCATAATTACAAATTATCCAGAGAGGAAAAAGATGTTTTCTTACGCTTCTAAGCCGTCCGTATTCCGTAGACTAGTAAGAATTTAAAATAATTCCCTTGAAAGAGAGTAAAGTACAAAAACTAAGGCTGAAGCGGTTATATTTTCACTGTCAAAATGTTTACTGTATCCGACGTTAGTCACGTGATTACCACCCCTGATAAAGTCATCATAAAATGTTTTTAACATTTGAAATGTAATAAGTTTATCACATTTGATAATTTGAGAAGCCAAAATTTGAGTTTCGACATAAATTATCGATATAAATCGATTTTTTTGTCTCCGAAAGTGTTGTTCTAAGACCTTGAGGCATTGAAATA
Organism: Modiolus philippinarum; assembly: GCA_002080025.1. Classification (NCBI taxonomy): domain Eukaryota; kingdom Metazoa; phylum Mollusca; class Bivalvia; order Mytilida; family Modiolidae; genus Modiolus; species Modiolus philippinarum. The sequence continues at coordinate 73,254 of MJUU01009237.1, forward strand.
TTTAATAATGGAGAATATCTATATAAATACTCTATTATGATGATTTTCAGTTTGATTCGTCATATTTCCGTTGAAATTGATTATATAGTATGCAAAAAATACAAATATTCCATTTACAGCAACATATACAAAAATGACGTCTCATCATGGCATCGAATAGTCTACTCCAGGTTAATTTATCTATGATTAACTCATCTTTAGGTAATCGTTTTCCTGTCATTTCAACTTCTATTATCATATCAAGAGGCCTTTCTATCGAAAAAGAATAGCTTTTCATCCTTACGTCTTTTGTCCATATGTGATTCAGGGGATTAAGTTTGTTTGTTTTTCGTCACATTTAATTCGTTAAACATCCTAAATCTGATTTATTCAAATATTTAAAAATTTTATATCGGTCTGAGATCTAAAAGTTACTGCTGTGAATAATATTTTAATATCTATTTACCAAAAAGAGTAGTTTTTGACGTACCAGGGCAAATTGGTTGAAACTGCTTCTGTGAAAATCAGAATGGGTTCTATCAGTCAGCTACAATTTTGTAGTCTTCCAAATGTTGCTTAAGTAAGCCCTACATAAAATAAGCAACCACGCCCGAATAGATGGGATGTGCCAGCGAGGGAAGGCCAAGATTGATGGGATAGGGCCATAGGTCTTTCAGAAGGTGTACAGATCGTATGGGACTTTAATTACCCTATATAAACGCTCCGGCATGATGTAGGATTTAATTTTTTGAAACTTTGTCGTATCTCATACAATAAACGTTGATCGAAATATATTTTGTTTTGCATTAATTTATTGATTGATAATATCTTTGGTTTGTTATTTCTCAATGACAACGCAGTGTGCTGTTTGAGTCGAAGTAGCTCATTTTCTAACTTTTTATCTGTATGTGTGTCTTCATTTTTCTTTTTTGTCCCGTACTCAAGTGGTGTCCTTGTTTCTTAGTGTGTCTGATTTTGCCATTGTCCATGGATTGTTCGTTTTTTTGATTGACGGTTCGGTTCTCACTTACTTCTTTTTTGGTTAGTTGTAATTGCCAATTTTGTCGTGTTTTGTTTTGATCAGGTTTTATGTTTCTGTGATGTTTTGCGTTTTGTTTTGTATATACCCAAAACAAAACTGTTCGAAGTAATGGATTACTCAGACAGATTAAAGGTTAAATGCAAACTCTTGCAACCTTCGACAAAAAAGCGACGTGTTGTATCAAAATGTGGATTCTGTTGCGTCGAGAGATCTGCCCTTCGAGGAAGTACAATCGTTGGTACAAAGTATTGCATTTCTACTGTACTACAATTATCTAATAACAGAATCGACAGCGATCAAGATGATTCATTCCATTTGAAACTGAGAAAAATTATTGAAAAACAAAATTTACTTTATGCAGAACTTCAATGTCACAGTGCATGCTATTAAATTTTTACCAAGCAATTGAAAAAGATCAAATCAAAATGTACTAATGATATATCGTCAACGGTCTTGCTTGGACGAAAGCCAAATATACCTAATGGTCCTTCTACTAAATCTTCTGCTTCAAACTTTGTGTTTATTCAGTACCATCTCCGGCATTGTGGCTATAAACAGAGACCCCATAAGTAAAGCTATAAACCGGTTGTTTTATAAAAAGTATACTCAAGTTGTAAAAGTTGCGGCGATTTGGTTGCTGTTGGTGCTCAGTACCCGGAAGAAGCATCAAATTGAAATCTTGTGACAAATATCTCCATTCTCGATCCACACCAAGAAGTATTTTACAAATTAGATTCTAAAATTGATGAACTCGATCTACACCAAGAAGCATTTTACAGATTAGATTCTAAAATTGATGAACTATTATTCCACGAAGGCACGGTGTTTGAACTTCTAAAGCTTCTTGTTAAATATAAACAATATTTGAATATTTTCATTAGGATGGTGTCGATAGTCCAGATTATTGATCCATCTCATCGACTAAAAGAAAATCTAAAAAGTCATTATTGCGATAGATTCATATTCAAAACACAGAATAGAAGAAGCCAGAGCGTTATACTCATGCAAATACAGTAATCGAAGCGCTTATTTCCACTGTCGTATTTGAAGCACAGGGCCTCCAACCAAATAAATGTGAGCTTTATCGGACAACGTCAAAATTTAAGGCCAAGGCTATTCGAAAGATTGATATCAAAAGTACTCCTAACGTAGACGATTGTGGTCAGCAGTGATGTAGTGAAGAGGCGGATACATGCCTCAGCTGCTGCATCATCTGAATCTCAACGGATTTAGCGCGAAGTTACCAGCCCATATCATTGCGGGTACGCTTGAACTTAACTTGTGTGAAGCTCTGCCTGCCTTCCATACTATTACGGGTTGCGATTCAACAAGTTGCATTGTAAAACAAGGAAAGATCAGACCTTGGGAACTGTTTAAATCAAATCTATCAACATTTTGTTCCTCGCCGAGCTGTCTATACTTCCCATAGATGAGATTACAGATAATTTCAAACAGTATTTACAACGGATCTCCAACGAGTGCAATTTGAGACCAAATGCTGTACAAACTATTTGCAAAAAGCGTCAAAGAATGAGCTTCTATCCCAAACCCAGAGCGCTATTTTGCAGCACATAAAACGAGAAGAATACCAAACTTTAATTTGGCTATCTTCGTTGCAGCCAAATCCTGCAATACCAAATCCAGATGGTTGAGAGGGGAGAAAAAATGTACTGGTAGGAAAGGCCACCAGGAGTGAAAATCAACAGCAAAGAAGATATCATTTGTGAAACTAGGCTTTAAGATTGAAGACTGAGGAGGAAGTGATGATGGATTACCATACTTATGACGATTGATCCAATGCCTAAACAAATCACAGAAATGGTCAAGTGCATCTTCGCTAGCCAAGGGTTACGATCCGCTCCCCTCCTCTTCACACTTGGCGGATTGAGCCACAATTTGTGAAACATCAGTTTCAAATTATCTCTATTTGAAGTTAAAGTTTCGGTATGATTTATTGTAATAATTAAAGATTATTTATTGCATCTAATAGTACAATAATTCACAATATATTTAACTACAAGAAAATAACCCATCAAAAGTAAAGAAAGATTATAAAATCGTGGAAATTTTGCAAAATAGAAAAAAAAGTTTTATTGTTACGATATATATTTTAGATCTGAATGTAAGCTCACTGATTGGCTGCAGCGAAGGTTAACTGCAACCAATCAAAAACGTGGATTTAAGACTGCAGAAATCCAGCTTGATCTGCCAAGGGTGAAGATGAGGGGAGCGAATCGTAACCCTTGGCTAGCAAAGATGGGTCAAGTGTGGTTTCAAATCCTCAAATTGTGCATTTCGGTGTTGTATGAAGCAACTGAATAACGTTGTACTGAAGCTTGTTTGTGTGAAGGTGGCGAGAATTGTTACAACATTTACGATGAACAATGTAGTCGGTGGTAACATTTTTTTCTTTTGATGAAGAATCAGACAATGAAAATGATCTAAAATAGCATCGTTAATGTTTCATAGTGACGGGTTGATATATTTGTAAATATTGATTTATTGCGATCCTATGATTATTTTATACATATGTATATAGTTTTCCGTAATTTTGTAAATACTATGTATGTAATCAATATTTTTATTGGGTTGTGCAATATAACGCATTCAGACTATATCTCTATTTTACAAATATTTATATATAATTTATTATCTCCCTTGTGGACTGTCACTGACATGGTGCGGGAGCTTGAGGTTCCCTTTTACCATATACACTGATTCGGATTGAATTTAACATTCAAGGAGATATAATTATGCCACTGAGGTCACGCATTAGAGGACAGGCCTTTTTTACCATGTACATAGTTCTCTTCGTTTTTGTATCTTGTGTTTGATTTTACGTATTTAAATCAGGTTTTTTGCTTTGTTTTAGTTTGTTTCATGCTTGTTTTTTTATAATTTGGCAATCTAAGTCGCTTGTATTAACTTGCATTGCATTAAAAGTTTCTTTTAGGAGACGGACTTGTATAAGCTTTGATAGCTTGTTTCCCGATCCTTTCAATTTGTAATTTATAATGTTGTTATATATATTTGTCTTTATTTTGTGAATAAATATGTTTACACCAAAAAGTTAATTTTGGTATTTTTGCTTTGAATGAGCCTACAACGCGTCACGAGCTCACTTCCGGTTGTCATAGATACCAAAATACAGTACTTAATTATATACAGGTGAATCCCTTTCTTAAACGTATTATATGTTATGAGAACATGATTTTTATTTCTTTTTAAATTATATAGAGTTTTCAACTGTGAGGTAAATTTGCTGAAATCATGGGCGCCAATTTAAAAATGGCGCTTTCGACACCTTTGCACGGGAAATCGGAAAATCACCTGATGGTTTCATATACTATGAAGATCTGTTGCAACAACAAAAATTGCTGTTACACCGCTAAGTACAGCGAACTCGTTTTCCAGGGCAGATATGCTGTTCGGTCCGTGGTCTATAATGGTAAGGGTAACATTTGTTTCGAATTGGTTTATGCTAGTGATCATAGTTTGGAACATAATGTGTAAATTTCAGTTTGACTATCCACAGAAAATAAAATTAAAAATCGTAATTTTTAGGAGTTGTTTTACTCAAATGGAAAAAAATATAAAAGTATTTTTTTCTTGTTGTACTCCGTAGTGTGACAGTGTTTTACCAGCAGACTAGGTTCCTTGAGCTAGCCGGCAGTTTAGCGGTGATCACTCTTTGACCAATCTTTCTAAATTACGTTTTGTCATATGCTTTTCTTTTCCAAGATAGTGGTCATTGAGTTAGTAGTGTACCTGTCTTTGATTTTATTCGCATGTTTATTATACTGTAGGGAAACGGGATAGAGAAAGGGGGTTTGGGTACCCATAAACCGGTTAAACCCTACCACTGGCTTATGAAGTCCGACTATCCCGAGTTCCTATCGTTATTAATGTCTGTCTTTTGTTTTCATTTTTTGTTTTTCTGGTGAAGTTCGCTTGTGGACTGTGGCATGTGACTGTAGTTCCCAGCCATTGAAGGTGTTTACTGTTACCCTGTTTTCGTAATCCAGATTTGAATTTTTATTATTATTGAAATGATTAATATAGTGATATAAAATTATTTCCCTTCTAGAAAAAAAAACTCTTCTGTGTTAATAACTTTTTCTAGAGAAAATACGGGCATGGCGACGAGAGTCGACAAAATGTCAAAATAAATAGGTGAATACAATATTTAGTGAAAAGATCTTTCCATTCCCAAATCTTCACTTGGAGGAAAAAAGTAATAAACACTCAGCAAGAAGAAATGATCTGCGAATTGCACTTTAATGTCCATGAACCCAGAAAGATTATTTGTAGGGATATATGTTTGAAAATATATACTTCATTTATAGTTTACTATCAAATGTGAAATCTCAGAGAAAAAACACTTGTAAGGGAAATCCTATGCCTGATACCGCGCTCGCTTCGTTTTCAATTTTCTCAATAAAATAATTCAAACCATATAATTCTGCCTTTTACATTCTCTTCCCGAATGATTTTCTAAACAGAAACCCCATTTTATATCGTAGGAAAGCCCCACTTCATTCCTATATCTCGATTCGTTTACTCGTGTTTGACATTTATCACAGTTCATAGCACTGAATGTGGAACTACCATGACCTTCACATTCTAAATTTATATCATTCATGCGGGATCCTCGGGACTTTTCATTCAGTCGGCGATAAATAAAAAAGGCGCGCTAGTGCAGGAGACTACATTCGATACATGAGTATTTCATCGCCGACTAAATGAAAAGTCCCGAGAATCCCGTGTGAATGATTTAAATTTAGAATGTAAAGGTCATGGTAGTTTCACAATCAGTGCTATGAACTGCAGAATTATAAGGTTTGGGTTATTTTATTGAGAAAATTGAAAACGAAGCGAGCGGGGTATCAGGCATAGGATTTGCCTTGTGTTTTTTTTTCTCCGAGATTCATATTTGATGGTAAACAATTTTTATTCTAGGCTGGGAGCAAGTCCCTGTGCATGATGTATAACAAAAACTGCCAAAAGACTAACTTGAAACACATTTTAACAACTGCTTACACAAGTATTCAACGTTTGCTAATAGGGTCTGTAAGTCTCGTCATGTGACTCACGAGAATCCACGATAAACATGCAATTCAAAAACGTTTCCCGCCGAAGCATGACGTCAGAGGATTGTGACGTTCAATTTTTTGTTTAAAACGTCAAATATCTTTGTTTAAAATGTAACTTCCGGGTACAATTTTTGATCCCGGAAGTTCCAAAATTGTACGAGACTTACAGGCCCTATGTAGAGCTTGTAGTTCATATAGTGACTTTATGAAAAATAAACACTTTAAAGGAAAATGATTAGTCAGAATTTGGTCAGCCTTTGTTACTTTCGTCCCTTCAGAAATTCTATGGTCGACACCACATCATACAAAATATTTAATTTTTATCTAGATTCTTTCCGGATTTGACATTTTCAATTTCAAGTTTTCTCTGGATTGAATCGATGACTGTGTGAAGGGTACTGTATTCAGAACAGGGACATGCTCGCCCTTACGGATCACCCGATCATTATCAGTTTTGTTGGCGTTTACAATGTTAGCTTTTATTTTTGAGCGATGTATATGGTCTTTGATCTTTAATCTTCTTGCGTTCTGGTTTTTTTTGGTGTTTCTCTTTACTTTTATATTATCTTGTGTTTTTGTTCCTCTGATATTCTACTGCCATTGTTTTAGTTAGAAAACACACATTACATTGGTAAAATAAATACTAAAGTTTCACCGTACAACCCCGTAGTGAACCATTGAAACAAAAATCGCAAAACAAAATTATTCACCAGTCACGGTTATCGGGATGCTCATATTCCATGCCAAATGTAACACAAACCGATGACGTGTGAAAAAACACGGAGGTCATTTCGTTGGTTTCAGGTCCATTTTTTAACAAGTGGTTGTGTAAGCATCTTTACTAGCCAAGGAGTACAATCCCCTCATCTAATTTTCACCCTTTGCAGATCTAGCCACATTTTTAACTAAAAACTCAAATTCATATTTTTCAGTGGTTGCAGTTTTTTAAATGGTTCAATGGAATCAGAATGATTTTAGTTTGCCTTTTTAAATATATAAAAAATGATGAGCCGGTCGGAACCCATGGCTGGCAAATATCTTGGTGTAATTATATAAATTGTTCATTTCATTACAAAACACCCTTCGACCTCTCAAAGTGATTTTATTTTTCAAAGCAGATATAACACGAAAACGAAATTTACCGGTGAAAGGTTTGAATTGACAACAGAGGTACACTACAAACTACGCTGTATGACAAACGCGATGACTTCATTTTTCCAATAGTCAACTCCTCTTTTCTTTGTAAAAATATTCCAACAGCACCAGCATATTTATTTGTCATCACCAAACTCATTCGCTACTCGAGGACCTGCGGTCGATATAGTGGCTACCTTGATAGAGAACGGTTGATCACAAATAGGTTACCATTAACCATCACTGCAAGTTTTAAGGTCAACATCACGATCTTGTTGACCGCATCATGATTTCTGTCTCCCAGATGACAACAGATCTTACCTTTTAGAGCTAAAATCTATTTTCCTCTACTGAGTTTGATTTAGTACCAGAATTGATATGTTCAACACAGCGGGCATCTTATCAGAAGTTGGAGATTTAACCTGAAATATACTCATTGATTTTATGGGGTCCATGTTGTTCATCTTTGTATGGGTGTCTTCATTTTTTTTTAATTTCTGTGACGTGTTTTTTTATTTCACATTTTGTTTTTTTTATTTTTGTATTGTTTTGTTTTGCTTTGCTTTGTTTCTTTATTTTTGTTTTCCCGGGTGAAACGAGGGTAAAAGACGTAGAGTTTCTCACACGAGTGGAAGATAACCCGATCTTTAATTTTGGTTGAATTTAAGAACCTATTTCTTCCGTAAAATACAACGATTAAACGGCACGAAAATTAATCTTGCCATTTCCTGTTGAGTTCTCAATTGTGACGACAAATCATCAATTGAATTTTTTATGGTAACTACTGTGACGTCAAACAAATCGCAACGCTAGATTGGACTTTTATCCTGTCTTCTATTGGCTGTCTTACACGGAAAATGCCATTGACGGAAGAAATCTGTGTCTGTAAGATATGATGTCTCCGTACTATATGGACGGGCAGTGTAAAACAATGTCTCCCTGCTTTTCGTCGCGGAGTTTATAATCAATTTTTCATATTAACAATGAAGGGATATGGAGTAAATGTAAATTAGAACGTCTCTACATATACACGGTAAAACTAAGCTATGGAACAACGCTTTTATTGTTGTTCTTCATCTTGAAGTAACCATGAGGCCTTCAAAAATGAGCTTTACTCATACCACATAGCAAGTTCAAGACGGCCCTAACACCGTTTTGAGTGGAATCCATTGTCAGGTGTTAAGCAACGCTACTTCCATGACTTTTTTACCCGTTAATCCATGGATGCAGGATCGTCAACAAACAAAAACTTAACTTGCAAAATGTTCTTACAACCGCTGTCATCCATAATTGCCCGACAAAAAGACTGTCTTTTGATCACCATTGGCTTGATTTAAATTCAGTAGGTATGCTACAAAAGTACGCCGTCTGTCCGATTTTGTGAACCTAAACGCAAGTAACTCCTTCCTTGTTTTTTTTTTTAAATCGATAAGCAAGCATTCTTTAAAGTTTCATTTTTAATATATTATTCTGCATAAATACATATTAAATAGATTTGCCTACATCACATTATATCAACAATACAAGAAATTGTAGTATTCATTTAACCTTATAATCATATATCAATGTTAAACTTAAATACTAGCCATTAATAAATGTTCAAACATACATTATGAAAAAGAAGTTCGGACATTTAGTCGTAAATTTTGTCCCTAAAATTGTGCGTTCTTTGACATATATTTGGAACGATATGTTTGGAACGATGGAATGATCGAAGGACACAGAGAACCAAAATAATTTTTTTGTTGTGAGTGTATAGCATTTGCTCTTCCAAATGGTAGTTAATTAGGTTGGTTCTTTCGCTGTTAATCAATGAATTTTATGGTATTCCAAAGAAGAATTTTGTAAGCAAAGTTTTATTATTTATCAATTTTCATTGAACAAATACATAATGATGAAAAGGTGCATGAAGACGCACGTTAAGTGTTGTATTTAAATTACAACTCACACTTTTTATCTGCAAAGTTTCAAATAGATTCACGAATGCACGTAAGTGCACGGCAATTTTAATTTTTACTTGTTTTTGCAGTTTTCTTGGATTTTCTTCGTAGTTAATGTCAATTAGTGACCAAAGCGCCGTAACTCCAAATAACTTTGAACCAGTTTTTCCTTAGCACTCAGTAGAATAGAATGGTAAATGCGAGGAAAAAAACTGATAACCGGAAGTGGAAAAAATGTATTTTTTTTTATTCTGCTAATTTATCCCCAATCTTAATTTTTTGGGGATTAAAAAATCAATTTCTTATTATTGAAGCAGATAACTATCTTTTTGCACCGATATATTCATTGAATGCAAACATTCAATTTTTTCGTTGGAGTACCTAAATTTTATCTAAAACTTACAAAAATGTGAAAATATGTCAAAATTGCACTTAAGTGTCAAGTTCAGTGACTGAATTTTTAATCTAAAAGTATGAAAATGTATTTGAATTTATTTTGCTATGATAGTGTATGTAACAGATGACATGTAAACAATTGTTGAGACGATTTGACACATTTGAAAAATTAAGTGTAAAATGAAAGAGACCACTCCCCATCCGTCCAACGAAATACGACCAACCAAAGTGTTTCCCGGTTACTGTTTAAATCAATTGCAAGCATAGTATGAAGTATTTTAGTAGTTTGATCAAGGAAGTACCCTCATCAGCGACTCAAGCTTTAGTATACCTCATTAAACAATATCAATATCAGTTTATAATTCAACTAATACAATGCCTAATGAATATTGGTATTTGAGGAGTCGTACACTGGGGAGGGGGGGGGGGGGTAAATCAGCAGATATCTATTTGAATTTTATTATAGTTATGCATTTTCTCTATTTTCTCAATTTTGCAGATGTAAGGAGATCCTTCAGACTGTTGTGTTTTTGAAAACTATAATTGGTGGTATTGGAAACATTAATTTAGTTTCTTCATCATTTTCAATGTAATTTCAATGTTTTCTTATATAATCCGGTTGTGTTGTTTGAAACCAAGTTTGTAATGTGTTGCGAAGACTAAAGGTGATTTTCTGTTTTTCTTTTTCTCCTTGTACTGTAGTGACGAAACACTTTGGCTGGACGTCTTTCATTTCTTACGTATGTTGAAGGAAATAAATTTACGGGAAAGTGGCCAATCCTCTTTCTTTTTCATTCTTTAAGTCCAAATTTAAAGCATTATCACAAAAAATACATACTACAATAGAATAAAACTACATATATATGGTGATGAAGGCTACGTGCTAAAATATATACTAGTATTACATAATATTGATTGTTGTTGATTTCAGCAAAATGAAATCTGATTTTGATAATATGATTATGATATCAAACAACAGCAGTAGAATTCAGAAAAAAACAAAGGAATGTTATTAACAAAAATCAGTCCAAAGACATGGCCAAAGCGAGAACACAAAACAACTGACGTTAAACAGCTATAAAGCACAGAAATAAAATTAAAAAAAAAATACAACATTCAAAACCAAAGCCCTCACAGGTGAATGAACCTAAATTCGTGCTTACTATAGTCTCACTAAAATGTTCTAAAAATAATCTTTTCTCTCAGTTGTCCAATTGTTTAAATTCTAAATTTGACTATAGGTGTCTCATGCATATTAGAATTTATAAGGAATTATAAAAAAATAATAATGAAGGAATATTAAATACTGAGCTTGATTTCTTTATTTCTTATTTTACTGTCATTTCTATTTCATTTATAATACAGATTTTGTGACAAGACATCTTCAGCAATTTTCTTCATTGTGATTTTTGGCCACAATCACTTGTTTCGTCAATATAGGGACATAACCATGTCAGACTGCATCTGCATTTGCGGTAAAAACAGTGTAAACGTTAACAAGACACAGATCTTTGACTTTCTAGAAACAAATGATTGACACTTGACAAATTCTGCACATAAAGTTCTTAACCATTTATTCTCTCAAAATTCGGATCATGCGTAGGCCTGCAACAGTAAAAGAATACAGAACAAATTTTTTTTAACACTTTAAAAAACATATACCAAGCAGGAAATATTATCATCCATTTTGTAAGTTTGATTTTTTCCTGTATCATGTCTTCATGGCCATTATTTCTACTTAATTCTATGAGTTTTTGTTTGATCTTTTCATCGTTTATGTCCAATTCTTTCTCTGTGTTATTCGGTGAGCACAGTTTTTCTGCTAACGCTGGCAAAATGGTTGTTAGAATAATTGGAATTTGCTTTGTAAAAAAGTCGTGATTTCCCCCCTTGTTTATACTGTTGAAGGAAACAAACAAAAATAAACCGGTAAATAAAATTTTAAACATTAACATTGTAACGTGTTTACGCACAGGCAAAAATGTGTCGGCAATTTCATCATATATCTCAACAGATATCATGTCTTTATTTTGTAGATGAATTAGTTTTGCATCAGTAAGATCTTTTTGCATTTGTAAAAGTTTGTTTAGTAAATGTTTATAATGGTGTTTGAAATTTATATTATATTTCAAAAAATATACAGTCAAGGTTATTGCAATGATCCAAATATCGTACGAGTTTCCAAGTGATGAAAATAAGGGTCCAGCGACAAACAGGGTATACACAAAAGTTCTGAATGTAAACTGTATTACAAATACTATATACGGAATGAAAAACAATAGAAAATAAAACAAAAGACAACATATATAGAAAACACACACAATACCGAAACAAAGGCCTAAGATTTCCTGGAACTTTGACAAATTCCTTGTGGGGAGTTTAATTATAATGTGAAATATTAAAGGTATTATTGGTAAAAGCAAAAACACTATGTAGTATACAATGGTGAGTGGCACAATGAAAAACATTCCAAGGTATGTAAGACATAATTGGCATCTTGTATTGTATTGTGTCCATTCGTTGGGGTCAAATAAATCTATCCACAATCTTGGACTAAAGAATAAAGATATTCTGTTCAAAAATAATATTCCAAATTGTGTATAACCTAAATATTGTACACTTGCCGAGCCACGCGCGTCCTTATTTTCGTTTGTTATTTTTGACTGTAGCTTCCATGGCTTTAAACAGACAGAATCGCCATCTTCCGGCTGTACATAATCTAATATACTTATCAGTAACAAAAAAGGGGCACACACTGTAAATAAAAGGAAAGTGATAAAGTTTAGTAATAAGTTTAAATATAAATTGCTTTCATTTATAGATAGAAACTCTGGTTTTAAAAGATATGTCGGATGATAAATGTCTCGAAAATAGAAGAAATCTGGTATTGCTTTTATGATCAACACATTTTGTATCAGAAACATTATTAACACTGCAAAGTAAATAGCCGCAACTAATATTATTTCTGGTAAACAGTTGGTAATCTTTGTACCTCCAAAAGTGGTTTCCATGTTAGCAAATTTACTGGCCCTTTTGGCAAGTCTTTTAAATGTGTATGGGTATTCTCCCTTTTTATAAAACGAGGATGCATTTGACGGTTGCATAGTCCTGTCGGGTAAAAGTAAAAGAAGAAGAGGCAAATAACAAGCTATCACCAATACAAAAACACTTATCACTACATTGATAGTTCCTTTTTTGACAGGTTGTGTGCATTCTAAGGTTTTACAAAATACATCAAAGCATTCAAAATCATATCCAAGCCATGAACCTGTAAAATAATACAGTATTTTTTTACTGCCTTGGTTAGTAAAAGATCTGTGACAAAATAACCAGTCTGTTTTGTTAACGTTTAATACTTCTGAATATATTGTCTGGTATACAGATTCAACACAATTCTCGTAGTTATCGTAGATATCTGATAGGTTTTTATCCGAACTCTGAGAGATCGATATTTTCTGCTCTACTGAATTTGCAAGTCCTAGTGTTACTGCTTCAAAGTCAATAGGATAGGACAATAAGTACTTATTACTTTCTAACATCCAAATCCATCGTGTAAGTCCATTTTCGTGAAGCTTTTTCCCTTCATCTTCATCATCAGTATTTTCTTGGATATCTCCAATGGTTTTATTGTTTTCACCGGTAATGTGAATATCAAAATAAATCATTTCCACATTATCGACCATCGTCTTCTGTTCAAATTCTTGCTTTATTCTATTAATATCACTTATTATAAAATTACAGGTCGTGGTGTTTGTTGCTCCACATAATCTCCATAAGAAGGAAAATACCGTTGATAAAAAAATCATCTGAACTGATGACGCCATACTGTTTCTTTTCTGAAAAAGTTTAAAGGTTTTAAATCTGTCAACTGGCCAAAAATGTCCCATAGCAAGTAAATGCATCTCTGTTTTATGTTTTTTTAAACTGATGTACTTACTATATTAAGTATAATTATTTTATGTTAATACATTCCAATATGGCATGTTACCTCATCGAAGTCATATACGAACATTTTTGTAATGACAATCTTCATAACTTCGCCCCAAAGACATAAGACAAGACACGAAAATTGTGAGAACTGATTGTAATTAGCTTATCTAACATTTTTGTGGACTCTAAAATGATAACAATAATAGACTTGTCTACAAAAAATGCTTCAAACCTAACCTTTAGAAACGCATCAGGAACATTAATCAGTTGTGTTCAGATATACATGAAACGATACATTAATATGTTTCCAACTTAACTATAGAAGCAGTCGTTTCCTTGTACTTTAAACTGGATTTATGGATCTTTTAGAAAGTCAACATTAATATGACTCCCTTCCAATCATACCACCAATAAACTTTCCTTCATAAAAAAGGCACAACATTTCCCAGTAGCTAGTACTTTGGCGCTGTCCAGAAAACCGATTTTATTTGGAAACTTGCAATATCTAGATTTAAGGAAATTCTCTTTTTTAAATTAAGGAGTATCTCCCTCCTGCAATACACTGTCCTTGGCTAATTTTGGCTTTCCTATTAAGATTTTATTATTGATTTGTTCTCCATCAGATTTCACACATATTGCTGTACATGGATTTCCAAACTGCAATAAAGATACATGGGTTGTCGAAATGCCCATATGCAGAAACTAAATTAACAGTAACTTCGGTACTTTGTTTTTTTTCAATCAGTCTTCATGATGTACAAGATGACAACATGTAGTTTGGTTCCGTCAATCAACAGCAGAAAAACATATTAGGCGGTCGTAAATCATACGTTGGTCTTTCACATACAGGGTTGAAGTTTCCGTTTACTTTCTTATATAGAAAAAAAGAAGGGAAACGGGGAATGTGTCAAAGAGACAACGACCCAAAGGGGAGCTCAAAGTCACCATAAGATCTCCAATGAACGGTGAAAAAACCCGTACCCAACTGCAGGTAGGAGTCGGCCCCTCAATAAAGAGTAATCAAGTTCAGCGAAATAAACATCATCCTAGACTCCTAAAGACATAAAGTAAACTAACTAGAAAAAAGACAAGACACACAAAGGCTTAATAAATTTCCTGACTTAGGACAGGCGCAAACCTGCTCATATGCCCATTTAATTCTGAATAACTAATCACCGACGTTAATGTTTCTTCGATTCAGATCATCTGAATAAGTTTAAAAATTGTTTTTTAGCTCACCTGGCTATGCCAGGGTGAGCTTTTGCCTTCACTTAGCGTCCGTCGTCCGTCCGTCCGTCCGTCGTCCGTTCGTCCGTCCGTCGTTAGCTCACTTTCAAAAATCTTCTCCTCTTAAACCACAGGGCCAAATGCAATCAAACTTCAACTGAATCATCACCAGGGTATTTAGTTTCAAATTTGTTATTTTTTATGTCCTAGGTCAAACAACATGGCTGCCGTTACTAAAAAAAAGAACATAGGGGTAAATTGCGGTTTTTGGCAAATAAATCGAAAATCATTACAGATATCAAAAATCTGACAAGGCAAAAATGATCAGCATGACAAGATCTACCCACCCTGAAATTCTGAAAAAAATCTGATGACCCATCTTAGAGTTATTGCCCTTTTTCCGTAAAATTTTCAAAATTTTGATGTTTTTTATTTTTTTATTAAAAAACTATAACAGATAGAGGTTAAGTTTTTATTGCAAAAATGTTTAGCATGTCAAGATCTACTTACATGGAAATTTTGAAGAAAATCCAACTTCCCATATACGAGTTGTGGCTCTTTATTGGTCAATTTTTTCGTGATTTTATACTTTTTGTCCTATACTTCAATACCGCTTTGAGATAGAGGTCAAGTTTAAATTGCAAAAATGTTCAGCATGTCAAGGACTACATTTTATTGAACATGGTCAAGTTCTCCGACCTCTTCCAAGATGGCCACCAGCGGGGAGAATAGTTTAACGTTTCACACTATGGGAAAACATTTTCTAAGATCGCATTCAAAAAACCATTAGGCCAATTGGAAGCAACCTGGTCAAAATAGTCTGCAGTTGGCCCCTTTGAAAAATGTTTCTGTCAAGTTATCATCTAATCCAAGATGGCTGCCATCAGGGAACATAGTTTAACATTGGACCCTATGGGAAAGCATTCAAAGATCTTCTCTGAAACAACAATGCCAATTGTATCCAAAGTTGGTCACAATAGTCCTTGGTTGGTCCCCTTAAAAATATGTCTGGCAATTACAAAAACAGGAAACAGCAAACACCTACAATGGCCAGGAACTACAATCACAAGCCACAATCTACAAGCAAACTGCACCAGAAAAACAATAATGAAAACAAGAGACAAACATAAATAACGATAGGAACTCGGGATAGCCGGACTTGGTACCAGCACTAGCAAAAGCCAGTGGTAAGGTTAAACCGTTTTATGGATACCCAAACCTCCACTTTCTCTATCTCGTTTCCCTATAGTATCATAAACATGCGAATAAAACCCAATACAGGTAGACTACTAACTCAATGACCACTATCTTGGAACAGAAAAAGCATAAGACAAAACGTAATTTTGAAAGAAGGGTCAAAGAGTGCTCGCCGCTAAACTGCCGGCTAGGTCAAGGAATCGAGTCTGCTGCTAAAACACTGTCGCACTACGGAAGTCTGCACATCATCCAAGATGGCTGCCAGCAGGGAACTTAGTTTAACATTGTACCCTATAGGAAAACACATTCAAAGTTTTTTCCTCTGAAACTACTAGGCCAATTTGAACAAAACTTTGACACAATAGTCCTTGGTTGGCCCTCTTTGAAAAAAAAATGTGGCAAGTCTGCATCCCATCCAAGATGGCCCCCAGCGGGGAACATAGTTTAACATTGGCCCCTATGGGAAAGCTTTCAATGATTTTCTCCTCTGAAACAACAAATCTAATTGGTTCCAAACTTGGTCACAATATTTCACGGGTAATCCCCTTTAGAAAATTGTCCATCAAATCTTCACCTCATTCTAGATGGGAACTTAGTTTAACATTTGACCTTATGGGAAAACATGAGCAAAGATCTTCTCCTCTGAAATTACTAGGCCAATTGAAACCAAACTTAGTCATAATTATCCTTGGATGATGCCCTTTAAAGTTTTTGATTTTTTTGTTCTTTTCTGAGTTGGCCTCCTTCAAAAATGGTAACCATATCCAAAATGTTTGCCATCATGAATATAGTTCAACTTTGAAGCAAATACCATCAAGGTTTATAAACATACTCGAAAATGATGTCCTTTATTATTCAGGTTAATTGGACTGTCTATTTTAGCCAAGGCCCAGGTGAGCGATACAGGCTCTTGAGAGCCTTTTGTTTGTTTTGCGGTAGTAGTATTAGCTGCACTATTATAAATGGTGAGTGAAAGGATATAGCGCAGATGCACATGAGACAAAGTCTCTACAAATACATGGTAAAAACAAGCAAAGGAACAGCGCCTCTATTGTTGTTCTTCATCTTAAGGTCATCATGAGTCCTTCAACAAAGAGCTTTGCTAATACCTCACTCCAAGTTCGAGACGGCCCCTGGCACTGGTTTGAGGGGAATTCTTTGCGAAATATCGAACAACTTAACATCCATGTCTTTTCTAGTCATGAATGGGGGATTGTCAACAAAAGAATTCAAGCACGCTCTTAGCTTAATATTCGATTATCATTGTGCGCTGATTTCATTATTCTTTTTGGTGCTTAGCTCAATCCACATCAATCGATCGATTATGACTAACTAATAATCGTTCTTTTCGAGGTTTCATCCAAGACGAGCATTCAAGACTGCAGATTTGACTAATCAAAAGCCCAACCCTCCACACCCAATTCATTTCACATGTTATTGTTGTAATATATAATCTATGTTTATATGTTTGTATATTGATTTGAATTTCCTTGAAGAACTTGATACTGCTGTGGTTAAATGATTATTTCAGGTCAGTTAAAAAACTGGTCAAGTTCTATAAGATCCATGCATGTTACCAAAGTTACCAATGAATGGAGGACACTTGGAGAGAAAAAAGTTACCAATTGGATTCTCACCAGGATTTGGTTTTGTTACAAACTTTTACTGATCATCTGGTGTACATTGGCATGATTGGATAGACATGTCTACATAAATTTTACTTCCTAGGACAAACTTAGTGATTGGCCAAAATTCGCTTCATTTCATGTTTTAACTTGCGTCAATTTTATACTGTTAGGGCTTTTTGGACCATCATCTGTGCTACCACGGTGATTCTAAATTCAATTTCCTTTATGTATATCTTGACTTTATTAAAAATGTACATAATTATCTGAATTTTTGACCATAAGTATACATAATTAGTTCAATTATCTGCTTTTTTGAACATAGTATACATAATTAGTTCAATTACCTGAACATTTGAATATTCTATGCATGTACTACTGTGGAAGTACTTTTATTCGTGGACATCAATTTTCGTGGTTTTCATAAAAATCACTATTTCGTGGGTACTTAAATTCGTGGTTTCAAAGTCCCTACATTAAAACTCTATGTAAAAAATGCATTTCGTTGGGAACTTAATTTCGTGATTTAATCGAACCACGAAATCCACGAAAATTGGAACCCCACGAACAATAGTACTTTCACAGTATTATATTTCAAATATAAAGCTGCGGCCAAATACTTCCAAATAAATTGTCTGGTTTTATTTAAACTTAACATACTTTTTAGTATAGACACATGATAATAAAGTGTCAGCACACGCGTAATTCGGCTTGGCTCATTCCAACGGTAAATGTAGTAACTGCCATGAGACATTTATTCCGAATCTAACTTTGTAAACAACTTCTTCTCCTGGTAAGCAACTATGATAAACTTTAATTAATTTGGCAATGTGCTCTTACAGTCACTGTCATCCGTTGCAAGACTGTTGTAAACCTGTGTTTTTCATGCAGTACCTTTGTTTTACCATTTTTGTATATTTTGATGTTGCTTTATTTCCCGTATTTTTATGTCATTGTTTATGACGTCATTTAATTGTTGTGTAGATGTTATGAGAGAACTTTGAGCTGTGTTGATGTGATGTTTATGTGTTGTTATAGCCTGTATATTGGATTAAATTGTGTTTTTTGTAACGGATCTTGAATGTTAATGACCGCTCGACCATGGACTTTGAATATTGGATATGAACTGTACTTAAATTTATTACACTGGTGGCAGCCAATAGAAACGTATCTACGCCAAAGGACTGTTTGCGTTTGATTAATAATTTTACATTTGATTGATATTCTTTGAAGGAGGAAGAGTTCGCATCGTTGGAAGACGGAGGTAACAAATATTATATACTCTGTAAATACAACTCTACACAAAAACTGGAGTTATTGATATGCTGAGCACTAAGGATAACTGATATCCAAAGTGTATAATTCACAATATTTATACAAGCACTAAAGTTAACAGATATCTAAAGTGCATAATTCAAAATGTGTACTAGTGTGGCACTAAGGATAAATTTTAATCTATGGTGCAGCTTTCCTGTTCTGTAATACATGTTGTTTGGACTACAACATTTTCAGTATTTTGATTATATACAATTATTGTCAGCATGGAATATCATGATTTATGCTGTGAGCAACGTACTCCATTGGAATTTGATGGCACCAGCTTATTTGAGGGATATTGGTTACAATTCTCTATTTTTGCTAATCGGTATAACTGGTCACATGAAGACATTTGTTTTAATTTGATTATTTCCCTAAGAGGTAAAGCTTTCGACTATGTGTCCTTTTTACCAGAGGAAACCATTCGTAATATTGATCTCCTGTATTCAGCATTAAAGCGTCGTTTTGGAGATTTTGAAACACCCGAGATATGCAGGTTAAAACTCAGGGAAATGACTATAAAAAAGGGAGAAAGTATTCAAGAAAATGTTTGTAAAATCGAAAGATATGTCAGGAAAGGATTTCCGGGTGCAAATGAAGAGTTACTAATTCAGCTCATAGTAGAACATTCGTTGTATGGATACCCTGACTCAGACATTTGTTATAGAGTTATGGTTAACAAACCAATGTCAGTAGATTGCCTGATAAAAGAGATTATATGGCAGGAGTACTGTAAAGAAAGCTTTCGAAGTGTTAAGCAGAATATTACAATGGATTTGAAATTGGAAAATGAAAATCATTTGGACCAGAAGAATAATATGAAGAATAAATTGAAAAGACAAGTCTTTAAATGTTGGTTTTGTGAAGAACCGGGACATATGAGGAAACAATGTGATAAAAGACTGAAAAATCGACAAACAGTGAAACGATCAAGTAAAATTACAAGAAATAAAAAGAATGAAACACAACAAATGGGAATAAACAAATCTAATGTTCCATGTGATGTGCAGGACTTGTTTAGTGCTGACAATGAAACTAATACATGTGAAACAAATTTAATTATGAGTGATGATGGATATGAGCAAAATGAAGCAGATAAAATTAGCAATCCAACCGAGCCACTTCATGAAGGATTTCTTGAAATACCAACTTCTGTGCATTACCCAATAATTCTCGACAAAAAAGAGGATGTGTATATTTCTGACTTGGACAAATTTAGAAATTCTGACAAAGCTGAAGATAAGCCTCTTTGTTCTCTTCACTGCAATAATATGTTGGCATGTAATTATCCAAAACAAAATAACCTTGTTGACATTCATGTGATGATGATTTTATTGGTGTTTTTCATTAAACGTTTGCTCTCAGTGACAGTGGAGAATGAAGAAAAAAAATCGTATGTATTGTTTGACATAGGAGTGAATCTGCAGTAATATTTATGACAAGTCTAACATTTGTCTAAAGCATTTCGGGGTCGAAATTTTTCAAAAGGGGGTGTAGTGTTGTAAACCTGTGTTTTTCATGCAGTACCTTTGTTTTACCATTTTTGTACATTTTGATGTTGCTTTATTTCCCGTATTTTTATGTCATTGTTTATGACGTCATTTAATTGTTGTGTAGATGTTATGAGAGAACTTTGAGCTGTGTTGATGTGATGTTCATGTTTATGTGTTGTTATAGCCTGTATATTGGATTAAATGGTGTTTTTTTGTAACGGATCTTGAATGTTAATGACCGCTCGACCATGGACTTTGAATATTGGATAGGAACTGTACTTAATTTTATTACAAAGACAAAAGCACTAATGTCTTAAGCTAGTGGACCATGGATTCCACCATCCTTCATTTCCCGATTGGTGTCGCTACTGCACTATCGGGTAACTCTCGGGAAAACTGGTATTTCACGCATGTTCAAATATTATTGCTTGTGCGTGAATTTTCCCGGTATCACCACGTCACAGAACAAAACCTGATAATGCAGTGGCGACACCAGACGGGACAAATTACGGAGGGTGCATTCCATTACAACATATAGACAAACACAGGGCACTCACAAAGTCGATTGTAAGAAGCCTTGGCATTACAAAATCGTGAGATGTGGGCACTTCAAACAGGTGGTCAGAATTACACATAATTCTAATATGGGAACAATGGAAACCATGACGACCAGCCATATGAAAATCTCCAATAACATATGAGCGACTTCACAGCAGTTTTTACGCTGAAACAGATGACGTCATAATATGTTTTGTGCACAAAAACGTCAGTAATTTGTATGCAATGGCTGTCCTTGTCGTGTACACTATAGGTCCGCGAGGATAATTAAATGTCATATTAGAATCGAAATAATTCATGTTCGCCGGTGGTTTGTAGTCGATTTACATCGTTTATTTTACCCTCGCTCCGCTACGCTACGCTCTGGGTACAATATTAACGAAAATAATGGCCACCTATATGTAAATCTCCAACAAACCACCGGCGCCCATGAATTATTTCTTAATTACATTTTCGAAATTACAAAAATAAATGCAAAAATTTTAAAGTATGATAGTATATCCATTTGAGAAATTATCTCACGAACAAGTACACCATAAGTGAATAACATACTATATAGAGAGCATTACATCTTTTTACGGACTCCAGCAATAAAGCTTTCTTTTCCATCGTTCATCTTTGATTTCGTGGTTTGATAACTATGAAAATGGCATCGTAAAGCATAAGTGCACAATCACGTTTCAACAAATACTAGTGAAGATACTTTGGTTAAAATAGTTTTGAAATAACAAAATACCGAAAGTACTGTGAATTTTGTTTCTGCATATGCGCATTTCGACAACTTAAGTCTCATCAGTGCAAATCAAATCAAAACATATAGAAATCGATGAATCGATATATGTATAACAGCTGATAGAGAACTAAGGACCAATAGGATCTTAAAAGGAAAAGCAAATCATCTAAGCACATAGCTATGCAGGAGGGAGATAATCCTTAGGTTTTAACAATATTTTCTTAAATCTAAATATTGCAAGATTTCAAATAGAATTGGTTTTCGGGCCAGCACCGAAGTACTAACTACTGGGTTGGTGAATACCCTCGGGGAATAATAGTCCGCCAGCAGTGGCATCGACCCAGTGGTAATAAAATAATATTGGGCCGATGCCACTTGATAATTTCATATAATGATGTCAATTATTTTTCATTGGGACAGATATGATTTTGTGCGAGAACTCATTATCTAATTTCTTGTCACCTCTCTCTGTGACCCCAAATATTGCAACAAATAATTGTCGCCGAAGGTTTAAGGTTCGTGTCACTGTGGCCATGGTCTATTAAAACATTTTAGCTCACGCAACAATTATAAAAAGGTTTACTTTTCTTCGGTATTTTCCATTGTTTAAATGAAAACAAAAAAACATGAGATGTAAGAGGAATTATCTTCTTCACATTTTTATCGTTTTGTGGCATGATGGAAGGTTTTAGTAAAAATTATGTTTATTAGAAGTGTAGATTGTCAGGACGGCTGAGATATTTCGGCTTGAAGACGATATCGTTGATCTTGATGTCTTTGCTTGAGCTGGTGATAGTAAAAATTTCAATAAAAAACCAAAAAAAATGATAACATTTTGAATAATTAAAATTTAAACACATTTGGAATCATAAGAAGAATATAAAGGTTAAAATCACATGTTTCTTATTATATTTAAGAATTGAATGCATTATTTTGAAGAAAAAAATCGTGTTTGAAAATGATATATCTTTTGATATTTATAAATAGCAAAATAACATAAAAATGTATTTTTTATATTCAGAATTACTAATCTTTGAAACGGGGATCTTTTGCATCTGTATCGCCAGACAGGAATTTTTTCCCAACTGCGCATAATCTAGAATATTTTTGTCACCTTAACTGGTTGGAAACACACTTACTTATTGTATTTGGATATAAAAAGGTTTCAGAAAATCATTTCATTAGAACAGAAGCAATATTGCATAACGATAATGCCACTGTTGTCTAAATTGAATATCACACATGGCTTAATTCTGATCACTATGTTAGTAAAAAAAGAACCAAATGCTTTGACTCAGAAAAAATAGTTTCTGAAAGATGCCTTTCAAAACTGGGAAAATAAATCATAAGCATATGTCGTTTTTTAGACTAGCCTCTTCAATAAGTCCGAGGCTTTGGGTCAAAAGAGTAAAATGATGCAATATAATACAATACTGCATTGAAAACAAATGATAGAAATCTACACAAACATTTCTAAAGTCTTCATATGTCGTTTGTGTAATCTGAAACTCCGATGGTTGTTATCAAATACTTCTTTTAACACACTGATAATGAGTTCGGACAGTTTTTTATTCACTTTATTAATTAATTGTCCAAGGTACACCGCGATGAAGGGACCTGATGATGGTCTGATTCTGAGTCCGTTTGTCCGTACATCCGTTCGTCCATCTGTATGTCCCATTTTCCTATGGACTCAACTTTTTAGAAACAACTACTCTAAATTTGTTCTAATTTTATAGGATTGTTTGTCAACTTATGTATTAGATCATATTAAGTTTTGAGCAACAACGGACTGAACATTTTGAATAATTAAAATTTAAACACATTTGGAATCATAAGAAGAATATAAAGGTTAAAATCACATGTTTGTTATTATATTTTAAAAGAATTGAATGCATTATTTTGAAGTTTCATTTGGGGTATGAAAGTGTTGAACGAAGCACATTTTTAATGAAGCGCGGTAGCTCTTCATGTTGAAAATGTGCGCCCGGTCAACACTTTCATAATCCCTATCGGAAACTTCGTAATAATGCATTCAATTCTTATAATTACATTTTACCGAAATATAAAAAAAACACAATTTATTTACAGGAAAGTACATCATGTACATTAGGATTCTATATTTACGAATTAATCCGCCAAATGTGGTCAAATGAGTTTCATGGGAATTGCAACTTCACATTGACATGCCACGTGATCAATGTCCACCTATCAAATTGGCGGAATTCAAATGAATATGCATGAAATGTAATTATATAATAACAAAAATAGATAAACAAGTTTTATTGTTCATACAGCAGTATTCTTTGATTATAACAAATTGTACTTCACATAAAAAGTTTTAATCATGTACATGAACAGACTTTTGTTGGGTGTCTTGAACGTCAAATTGAAATATAATGAACACTCATCATTTCAAGAAGGTCGATGATAAAACCAAGGGATGTAATAAACTTATCAATTTTCTAATAGTCTTTTGCAAAGTTCTTAAATAAAACTTCACAGAATGAAAGAGTCAAAATAAAACTTAGAATTAAAAAAAATCTAATTTTGGAAAAGTCTTGAACTTTTTAATTCTAATTTTGGAAAAGTCTTGAAACTATCAAAGACGTATTATTTTTGCGATTCTACAGAGCAACCATGCATACCTTTCAGTGAGAACAGTTGTAAAGTTCTTTTTGAAACGCGTAATTCCTGCCTATTATTTTTTTTTTTATTATCATTATTTTGGGCTTCTATTTGAATGGTGGTTTGAAATGAGCTGTAATGGATAATACTGCATTCGGTTGCAATGGAAACATCAAGACAACTGAAATTTTAGAAAAAAAAAGTATTATGCTGCATATTTATTTACGGTAAAAATAGATTATAATGGTTAACATCGCCAATATTTTTGAAATGATGACTAAATTGCTTTGACATCAGCAGTATGAATATCTACATTATAAGGGGGACCCATGCCCAAAATGATTTTGGGAAGATGTTGTGCAATGGGTTGTATTGGATTGGAGAATATTTTGTTGCTATGGAAACCAAACAAGAACACTGAAACTTTAGAAAAAAAGATTCTGCTACATCTATTTTGTGATTTAAGTAATTTGAATTACACCGATTATGAAACCTGGTTCTTGCATCTTCAATGTCCTTGACTACCTATATAGGTCTCGCATGTTTAGAAACTTGTTTTAGTTTATCAACAATTGAAATAGTTACTTCCCCATTTTCTAACCTTTTTGTAAGGTTTCTTGTGCAGAGGGGGATATATGGCTATGGAGTCCTGTTTATTGCTTAACTCGTGTAATTTTTATCATCATATGTTATCATTAGAATATCCAGTTTTCGTAATTTCCTTGAAGCAGTACTTTTCGAACTTCACAGTTGATATGCATTTAAAACTTGGGTAATTTTGATTGAAAAATTTCTATACATTTTTTTTATTTCTTATCATTACAGTGTCCGATTTCGGAAATCTGAAACTTTCACACCTTTAATCCCAAGCTTATGAAAACTGAACGCAATGAAAATCAAAATCGGCATTTTTAGGCATCTTTTGTATATATATTATATTGACACTGTGATTATTAATAACTGTAGATTTTGGGGATATTTCTGGCAATTCATCAGTAGTACAGGAACCAAACTTATGTTATAAAATAAGTTCTTTCACGAGAACAAATGCTTGCTAACTGTTGAAGTTACAATTTTTTCTTATGCTTGTAACATTGCCGGGGGCAATTATATAGTAAAAATGCCTAAATATGCCGATTTTGAAAAAGAACAGTTCTATTCTCTGTTTATAATGGAGAACCCTTACAGCAGTGTGGCTATGTTAAGCTTCTTTCATTAATGATATAAATACAGAAAACCAAAATGAATAATCAACAATTGAAGCAAAAAGATAACTTGCACACACAAACTTCAGACATTTAACAATTGGGTTAAATTTTCGGAATATATAGAGTGAATTCCTAGAGAAAAGAATGACAAAGTCGATTTTAAGTGTAGAATTCAAGAATTCGAGCAATTGGAAATACATGTATATGAATATTATTTTTTTAACAGGAAATTTTAATGTTTTACAAAATAATTCACCATACTGATTTTGTCTTCTAAACAAAACTTAGTGTATATGTGTATCTCTATTATTTGCATTCAACTTCAACAGATCCCCAAATTATGCAATAATGATCCTTTATGAACTTATGAAATCTAAAACAATCGGTCAAGTAGGACCTTTCAGATTGATTAGAGGATAAACAATCACTTTTTAAAAATATATATATTTGCCCTTTTATTCACGCTTTTCTACTTTAATGCAGATCCAGAAGGAGTCAAAGAAAAAACAGGTATTCATTTATTCCGTTGAAAGAAGGTGTACAGATAATTCCAGTGCAGGGACCGAATCTGAAAATTGAAGGTCAGTGCCTAAAATGTATTCTATCCCAACAAAAAACAAAAAATGTGCTAATCTATTTTTAGTTCACATGATATAAAATTAGGTAAAAATGTAATAATGCAGAATTATTTAAAAAAAAATACATTTCAGATTAGTCAATGAAGAATAATCTTTGGACCGTATATGGCCCCCTATATGTCTATAACGATCGCCTGCACTTAGAAAGCTCAATGCAACACTGGTACATATTTCAGTAAAATCTCTGTCTATTTGTCAAACAAGGCCACATTCATGTTCCTTTCTTAGCTCACCTTGCTAATGCCAGGGAAAGCTTTTGCCATCACATTTCGTCCGTCGTCCGTCCGTCGTACGTACGGCGTTAACTTTACCTCAAAGATGTTCTCATCTGAAACTAATTGGAAGCAAAATTGGCCATAATGGTCTTTAGGTTGTCCCCTACAAAAAAGTTGTTTTTCGGGATTCGCACCTCAACTATGATGGGTGCCAGCGGGAAACATAGTTTTAACATTAGACCTTATGGTAAACACATTTAGAGATCTTCTCCTTTGAAACTACTAAGGTGGTCCCCTGCAAAAAAGTTGTTTATCAGGTCAGCGCTATATTCAAGATGGCCGCCACCGGGGAACGTTTTAGCATTTGACGTTAGGAGAAAAGACATTATTCAGTAAAATTGGCTTTAGCATCTAAAGACCTGAAGATTTTACAGTTATACTGGCCTCTCACTGACACTGCCGATGTCTACTGAAATCCATGATGATTCATTACCAACCCCTTCAGGAAGTTCTTAATTGACAATGTTTTACCAGCAGACTAGGCTCCTTGAGCTAGCCGGCAGTTTAGCAGCGAGCACTCCTTGACCTATCTTTCTAAATTACGTTTTGTCTTTATCTTTCCCTTTTCAGAGTTAGTGGTCTACCGGTATTGGGTTTTATTTGTATGTCTATTATACTATAGGGAAACAGGATAGAGAAAAGGGAGGTTTGGGTACCCACAAACCGGTTAAACCCTACCGCTAGTTGTTGCTATTGCCGGTACCAGGTCTGGCTATTCCGAGTTCCTATATATTATATCGTTGTCTATGTTTGTCTTTTGTCATTTTATTGCTACGGTCAAGGAAGTGGCAAAACTGTCATGTTTTCACGTCTGATATATCTACAATGTAGAAATTTGACATCGATGAATCTAACACATTGTGTAAGCTTGGGGTGTAAATCTTGACTTCATTACAATAAAACTTTTGCCAGTTGCTTGACCGCTGCAATATTGTTTTTCTTGTGCAGTTCCCTGGTGGATTGTGGCATGTGATTGTAATGTTCGGCCATTGTA
The DNA here is from genome assembly GCA_002080025.1 of Modiolus philippinarum. NCBI lineage: Eukaryota > Metazoa > Mollusca > Bivalvia > Mytilida > Modiolidae > Modiolus > Modiolus philippinarum. Next base: position 100,661 of record MJUU01009237.1, read on the forward strand.
TTTGTTTCCTGTTATGTTTTTTCATTAATTCAAAGATATTCTCCTCTGAAACTGCTGAGCCAAATGGTACAAAACTTGGCTACAATAGTCTTTAGGTGATCCATTGCAAAAAGTTGTTTTTTAGGTCCGCGGTATATCCTACATGGGCGACTGCGTGGAACACAGTTTTATCATTAGACCTCAGGGGAAAAGACATTCAAAGATCTTCTTCCCTAAACTACAGTTCAAAATATAACTAAACTTGGCCTCTCTAGTAGCTCCCCTGCAAAAATAGTTGTTTTTCAAGTCAGCACTATATCCAAAGTGGCGTCCAGCGAGTAGCATAGTTTTAACATTGGACTATATGGGGAAAGACAGTCAATGATATTCTCCTACAAAACTACAATGCCATTGGAACCAAACTTGGACATGATAGTCTGCAGTTGGTCCCCTGCAAAAAGTTGTTATTCAGGTCAGAGCTTTATCCAGGATGGCCGCCAGGTAGTTTTAACAACCGGACTTTTGGGAAAATACATTCAAAGACCTTCTCTGTAACTGCTGAGCCAACAGATACAAAAATTGGCAACAATAGTTTTCATGTGGTCCCTTGCTAAAAAGTTGTTTTTCAGTTCAGCGCTATATCAAAGATACCGCCAGCAGGGGACATAGTTCTAACATAGGACCCAATGGAAAAAGACATTCAAAGATCTTCTTTTCTGAAAGTTTTGAGTCAATTGAAACTAAATCTTGCCACAAAAGTGTTTATATGGTCCCTGCAAAAAGATGCTTTTCAGGTCCATTACCAATTTTTTTTTTTGGCCAATGTATTATCCAACATGGCTGCCAGTAGGTAACATACTTTAACATTAAACCCTTGGGAAATTTATACAAAGATCTTTTTTTCTAGATAACGGTTGAATGCATTTAAAAGAAGCATGGCATTAATGTTCTTATGAGGTTCTATTCAAGGTGACAGACAGAAGGGAAAAATTGTTAAATGCTGGATAAACGTGACAACAAAAGTCCGAATCGATCAAAGGGAGAGACCAGTCAAAATCCGTATAACATACGACAGAATCAGGGAAGACAATCCAACACAGAACATTTTTGGCAAGCCGTCATATTCCCGACTTGGAACGGGAATTTTATTTATAAAATGGTGGGTTAAACCAGGTTTAATGATGCATCAACCTCCCGCTTATATGACGACTAACTATAGCTTCTGTGTGCCCAGACTGTGTTAAATGTCAAAGCCATAATATTGTCAAAATATAGAATTTTTTTCACACAGGTAAAATTTTATTGGTCTTTCGATGTACAAGCCTTGTCTCATACAGGTAAAATGTTTTTGTCGCTCGATGCACAAATCACACTAAAGTTGCATAAGAAGAAGCCAAAACTTAAACAAAACCGTCTTCAATAAAATTGGAAATTGGAATTGAATGTTTATCAATCAAATCTGGATATCGTCCAATAAATTTCTTCAGTAAAACTAGTAATCTGCATTTATCGAAGCCCTGATTTAAAAGTTTACGAATTAAACATCTATGTCGTTTCAAAAAGTCTCGTAGTGACTACATGTTCTTGCGTAACGGATTAATTGAGAAATATATACTCCATACGCTGGGGAAGACGGAATATTACTGTCGAGATGTGGAATGTTTACAATATCAAAATTGAAATCGTCTCTTTTGTCATAAATTCGTGTGCTGAGGTTGCCACTGTCGTCAAACTCCAGAAAGAAATCTAAAAACGAAATAGAATAGTCAGTGTCTGTAGTATCCTTTATTTCAAGTTCTGGGGGATATATTAATGGAATATAGTCAGCAAATTTACCATTATCAAGCGACAAGACATCATCAATATTTCTGTATGAGTAATTAAAGGATCT
>MJUU01009246.1:0-19326 GCA_002080025.1 Modiolus philippinarum
ACCGATGAGTGTCTTTTGGTTGTTTAAATGTTTTGGTCGCCTTCAATTGGTCTTTTTGTCGGATAATGAATGACAACGACTTGAAAAACACTTTGCGAGTTATGTTTGTTAACGATCCCGCATCCATGGATCAACGGGTAAAAACATGGATGTAGCGTTGTTCGACATTTATCAACGAATTATGGGAGTCCCTAATTAACGGAAGGATGAAAACCCGGAAGGATTTTTTCAGTATATTTTTCTAAATATCTCGGGAACGGCTTGACATAAAATAAAAAATAAAACGGATTCTAAAAGCGTATTTGAATATCTATATTTTAATGTAAAAATTGTTTCTATTAAGAAATGTTTAGTGGTCTAAAAGTTGACCGGAACGGTTTTTTGAAAACCCGGAAGGGTTTATGAAAGCCCGGAAGGATTTCAATTTATCGTCTATTTCGGTAAATATCTCAAAAACAGCTATATGGAGGGTAAACATTTAAACTGTATTTAACAGCTGATTAATTAATCATAATATTACACATACAAATACATGGTTCTATATGTTTACTTATACAGGTGTAAAACCTGACTGGATTGATATGAAGAGATGCATTTCAATTGTTCTGCAAATACCTTCGTAGAATCATAATATAAACGGATTGTGAGAAAAGTGTAAGTTTGTAAAACAACACAAAACCGTTTCTATTGTATTTCAACAATTGATATAAAAAATTTGACGGTTACGGGTGTAAATTCGAACATCGCCGTTCAATACACATACAGACTGGCTTGAAAATATGTATGTTTGAAAATCTAGGGAACTGTTTGGCAAAGAATAGAAATGAAAACAAATTTTGAAGCTTGTTTAAATATTTATATTTCAATTTAAAATTTACTTTATCAAGAAATGTGAATTTGACAAAAAGTTGACTGGAACAATTTTTGAAAACCCGGAACGGTTGAAATCATTATACCGTTTATTTGTTGTAAGCATATTTTTATTTATAATAAATTGTTATCTAATATAAAAAACATACAAAACAAATAGAAATAGACATATTATTGATAGGCTTCGGAAACAAGATATGCATTTGTTTCCCAGAAGAAGAAACAATCCTGCTTGTTGACTAGATTGATATGTATATATTCTGATATTGAAGGAAGAGATGGAGATTTTTTAGCATGTTTTCTTTTGATATCTCTGGAAAGACTTGAGGTATAATTAAAATTAAAACGGATTCTCAAAGCTTGTTTTAATATCTTTTACTTAATGTAAAATTGTTTTTATTTAGTAGTGTTTAGTAGTCGAAAAGTTGACCGGAATGGTTTTGAAAACCCGCCGAAAGATCTCAATGATTCTTTTTTTTTTGGTAAATATCTCAAGAAAACGACTATCCAGAGTAAAATTTTAGAATCATATGAAAGCTGAATAATGCTATATAAAAAAAATACTTGTTTCTCTTTTAATGGACTTAATAGTGGTCCAGAGTGTATATGAAAATATTGACGGAAGAGATACATTTCGTATTTTTGCAATATCTTCAAAACAATTCAAAAGAAAAGAAAAAACATAAACAAATTATTTGAAAATGTAAACAAATTTGGTAAAACAGTACAAAAGCATACGTATTTTCAAAAAAGGATATGAAAGGATTGACATCGCCGCTCAATACACATACAGCACTGGTTTGAAACTTTACAACGAATAGAAATGAAATGTATTCTGAAAGCTCGTTAAAGATCTATATATCTATATTTGACCGGAACGGTTTTAGAAAACCCGACCATTTACTTGAAACAGCTATAAGTTAATTGAGTAAACATTTAAAAATAATTTTGAGGCTGATAATTACTTATCTAAGTAGTATATAGGTGGTTTTCACCCCACATTTGTCGTGGTGGTGCTGTGGTGGTGCCGGAAGTGACGTCACCGGAAGTGACGTAGACCGGAAGTCATGTGACCGGAAGAGGAAGTCATGTGACCGATGTATAACGTGTCAACATTGCGCCTGCACAACCGGAAGTAGCCCTATTAGAGGCCCTATACGGCCATTTTTACCGGAAATGACGTGTTGGAACAACACGTGACCCTGCAAGGGTCACGGTTGACCTAGTCCATAACGCATGCGCGACCGGAAGTGGGCGTAGCCCCATATGTAAACCGGAAGTTGTCTTGTTGGAAGCGGTTATTTATTGTCAGTTTTCCAAATTAGATGACCTAGATTGATAATAGACAACACCTGTTACAGGTATAAAACTCTTAATGACAAGATTGCGAAAAAGACAAAATCCCTTTTTAAAATTTGTATCTACTAGTGTGAATGCCTTTTATATCCTGAAATATTCACCTACACATATATTATTGTTTTGGCCGCTTTTGAGATGTTTACAAAACTAAAAGGTAAATTGAAACCCTGACTGAAGACCTTTAAGTACGATCACCCTTTTCCTATTAAACATTTCTAAATAAAATAATTTAACATTGAAACATTTATATAAGCTTTCATTATCTGTTTTCGTTTCCTTTCTTTGTTAAACCATTCCCGAGATTTTCAAACTAATATAAATTTTCAAACCACTTTGTATGTGTATTGAACACGGCGATCTTCTAATTTACACCCGTACCCATCAAATTTTTTGTTCAAATACAATAGAAACGTTTTTGTGTTGTTTTACAAACTTCTTTTTACATTTTTCTCACAATCCGTTTATATTTTGATTCTACGACAGTATTTGCACGACATATGAAATGCATCTCTTCCGTTAATACATATCAATCCGGTCAATTTCTACACCTGTATAAACATATAGAAACATGTATTTTTATGTGTAATATTATTATTAATTAATCAGCTGTTAAATACAGTTTAAATTTTTACCCTCCATATAGCCGTTTTTGAGATATTTACCGAAATAGACGATAAATTGAAATCCTTCCGGGTTTTCACAAACCCTTCCGGGTTTTCAAAAAACCGTTCCGGTCAACTTTTAGACCATTAAACATTTCTTGATTAAAACAATTTTTACATTAGAATATAAATATTTAAATAAGCTTTTAGAATCCGTTTTAATTTTTATTTTATGTCAAGCCGTTCCCGAGATATTTAGAAAAAATATACTGAAAAAATCCTTCCGGGTTTTCATTCTTCCGTTAATTAGGGAGTCCCATGAATTATACTCAAACAGGTGCTAGGGGCCGTCTTGAACTTGCTATGAGATATGAGTAAAGCTCTTTTTTGAAGGCCTCATGGTCACTTCAAGATGAAGAACCAGAAGTGTTGTTTCATTGCTTAGCTTTACAATATACAAAATATTAAATATAACTTACGACAGAATCAGGGAAACACAATCCAACACAGAACATTTTTGACAAGCCGTCATATTCCGACTCGGAAAGGGCATTTTATAAATAAAATGGTGGGTTAAACCAGGTTTAATGATGCATCAACCTCCCGCTTATATGACGGATAACTATAGCTTCCGTAATCAACCTCCCGCTTATATGACGGATAACTATAGCTTCCATATGCCCAGATTGTTTGAAATGTCAAAGCCATAATAGTGTCAAAACATATAACTTTTTTTACACAGGTAAAATGTTTTTGTCGTTCGATGTACAAGCCTTGTCGCATACAGGTAAAATGTTTTTGTCGCCCGATGCACAAATCACACTAAAGTGGCATGAAGAGAAACCTCAAAGAAGAAGCCAAAACAAACCGGTCTTCAATAAAACTGGAAATTGGAATTGAATATTTATCAATCAAATCTGGATATCAACCCATATACCAAAAAGGCAATAACCTACCACTTACAATTATCTTCTGAAAGGAAGATATGACGTGAAATCTGTTAAAATATAAGAGATTGGAAACTTTCTGTGAGAAATTTAACAAAAATCAATCAAATTTGTGAACACCTCATTGTGATTGGTCAATAATTAGAATCATCAAATGCTACCGCCAGCTTAAATGACACCGAATCTTGTATACTTTTGACAAATTGCGATGTCTTTAAAACAAACATACAAAGTGTCTCTCAAAGTTTTGTTGTTTTTTTTTTTTTTTTAGTTTTCTCTTTCTTCTTGAAATATCTTTTTCTTAAATATTGTTTGCAATTTGTAGTGCTTCAAAAAAATCCTCAAATTATTGTTAAATGGAAATTTAATTGATTCATTCACTGTTGTGGTACGGCAGGGGTATGACTATTTTCTCCCTCGGTTTTGATACAGTTGACGTAAAAATCCAGACGATTTCTTTATAATCACTGTATTATTTGGAATGACAACATTCAGTGAAGCATTAATTTTCCCAGTATGCCTCATTTGAAATTTACATTCCTCCCACTTAACTGAAAAATTGATGATCTAATATAGTTTTGGTAAACCACCTTTTACTAGGGCTGCAGAGGGTAAGTATTTGTAGATTCAAGCTGTACAGCTCTCCATCATTTGAAAATCAACACCATCCAATGTTTGTTGTAAATTGTAACAAATTAAAGAAGTATGATTGTTAGATACTACTAAAATACTAGAGGTCTTCAGGAAATAACCTTAACTGGAATCAATTATTTTTAGAATCAAACAAATAGAATGTTTGTTCTATTTGAAACAATTTGAAAAGTAAAGGTACTAGGTACAATTCATAAAACACGATTTACACCAGTATGCAAATTTATACGTGTGTAAAACTACACCAGTATGTAAAAGTATTTTTGCAATGCATTTACATGCATGTATTTTGATTTGAAAAGCTTATTACAAGAAGTGAAAAGGACCGAAAAGCATGTGAAAAAACAATAGTTTTCATTTGACCTTGGTAATTTGTAGAATCATAGAAAAACAATTTTTTAAGAGCTGCATTGTATCTTCTTTTATTTTTTTTTCAACCAGAGTCCAATTCCTCCTATAATAGGAAAAAAAAAAAAAAAAAAAAAAAAAAAAAAAAAAAAAAAAAAAAAAAAAAAAAAAAAAAAAAAAAAAAAACGCAAATTCAAGCACAACCCTCGGGGAAGTATGAATTTTATAGAGATAACACTTAATTGTGTGGGCATCAATTAAATGATTCCAATCCAGTTGAAAGACCCTTTTTCTTCTGTTTCATAGACAGAAACAGTATTTTGCACAGTGTGCACTTTCTAGTTTGCATTGACATGCTAAAAATGGATTACATGTAAATTTACACCTGTGGAAATATACATTTACACTTGCCCCTGACCTCATGCAAATTTACATCATTTGTTAAGTTTGCACACGTATGCAGTAGCGTTTACATGCAGTATTGCACACCAGTGCAAATTTGCATACCTATGTAAATATTACAGAGGTGTGTAAAACTGTGCATGTAAATGGGGATTTAAACAATTTTAGCAAATTTACTAAAATTGGAATCAAATATTTTGAAATAAATAGCTGAGAATGTTAGTTAATCAAACTAATGAAGGGATTGTTCTAATTGTAACGAATTTCAGAAGCATTGTTGTTAGATGATCTGAAAAATGTTACTTTGAGAGTTTCGGCAAATTTACCAAAATTTGAATCATGTTTTCAGAAATTTCAGTCTTTGACATTTTCAGAAAGTTTTCCATTATTGAAACTGGAATCAAATTGTGAAAGCTTATTGCGGATTTAGAAACTACATATATATGCACTAATTCTACCTAAACAAATTGAATTCCTAATTCATAAAATGCAAAAAGTGTTTGCCTCGTATGTAACATACATCAAAATGATCTTATTGTATCCTTTTGTTTGAATTTATTACCAATTGTTCATCGAATGCACATGTGCCACAATTCTTTCACAAAATTAAAACCTCAGAAATGGCTCATGTCGCAAGCAAATGTGAGGTGTACACAATTGGAAAGACTGTCGAAGCCAACAACAATATTCCCGAACAGGCAGGACTTGTATAACGAACCACAGTCAACAAAATGGACTTAATTGAGAGTTGCCATGGAGACAACTGAACAAATAAAAGAAAAATATAATTATTATGAAATAAAAAACTTGTAGCGCAATCTCACCCGAAGAGTTTGAAACGACCATTTTATCGTGCAAAGAATAATGGATGTCTTCAATCTACTTTTGGAATAATAAAATTACCAAAGTTACTGTTAATTTAGTTTCTACATATGCGCATTTCGACAACTCATGTCTCTTCAGTACAGATTAAATAAAATCATTTGAAAGTCCAGAGGTATCTTGATGCATATCTGTACATGTAAAAGCAGCTAACCTTATTATACAAGTGATTATTTTATAGCAGGTATATTGAGCGCAGATGATGATTTTGACATGAAAGTTGAACCAGAACATCTCTATGTGAATGAAGGGGATACTAGTACATCACAAATAACATGTAGTACAAAGAAAGATCCTGTTTACATAATTAATAATCCCTTGGAGTGGTTACAAATAGGACGAAAAGAGGACGCTGACACAAGAAATATATCAATTCTTGGACATGTAAATTATGGTCTGAAGAGAGAGTTGCAATACGTAGATTATCGTTTGGGATTTCATTAATTTTTTTACAAGGTTTGTAAATATTTTCTTGTACATTGCCTTTCCATATCAGCACGGTTATCATCCCGAAACTCCAATATCAGCCAAAGGCGATATAGGTCGAAGGATGATAACCGTGCTGATATGGAAAAGGCTAAGTCTGGCCATATCAGACTGGGTATGTTGATACGTACTGTTAACTTCCGGCTATATTACATATGCAAAACAGAATATACAGTGGGGTGCAGACATAATCTCTCATAAAGTTAACTTGGAGCAGTCATAAAAGCTCCTCTAAATTAACTTAGAATCGGTATCAAGTCTGCTCTAGAACTGTTCTAAGTCTGCTCTAGAATCATGACCCTTCTTACCAGTCATGGTCATAGCTAGAATCCTGACCGTTCTGGTCAGAGCGCCCTGATCGCTTTGACATGTTCTACCAATGACAACTCTGACCTATACTAGCAATTACTGCTCTCCGCTGACCTGTTCTACCTATGACTGCTCTGACCTATCTATACTAGCCATGACTGCTCTGGGCTGACCTTTTCTAGCTATGACCGCTATCATAACTGCACTTGTCACACATTTGACAATTATTCATAATGTGTCCATTTGATATATTTGAAGTTTAGTTATATTCTAAAAACAAAATAATATTTACAAAAAATGATAAAATAGAATACTGAAATAAATTATTCAGATATACATGTAAAATTGCATTTTGGTGAGTGGTCTTTTTCGTGGATTATTTACCTGTGATTTAAAAAAAGTAAAAGTTATTTCCCTTCTCGAGACAGTGTACCCGAGAACTGAGTTTGCAATAGTATTCCTTAAATTATTATCATAGAATATAAAAAATCGCAAATTAAACTATAAGAAATTTCATTAAAAACCGGATTAATTAAGTTAACTTAAACAAATGATTTTTGAAGATATCCTAAGATAAAGATTGTTATTTATGTTTTTTCTTCAAACGGTTCCGGGCTCGAATAAACGAATACGAAAGATTTATTTGAAGTTCGATAGATACAACAAAAACATAAACATTCAAGAAACAGGAAATACCGACACCTCATATTTAATATTCAGTTTAATAATTCTGGGACCTTAACGGTCGTGGCCAGAGCAGACTTGACGAGAACGGTCATGACAAGAGCAGATTTAGATAGAGCAATCATGGCTAGAGCAGATTTAGATAGAACGATCATGACTAGATCAGACTTAGGTAGAACGGTCATGGCCAGAGCAGACTTGGGTAAAACGGCCATGGCCAGAACAGACTTAAGTGAGTATGAGTGTCAGATTTCAGAAGCATTCGATATTTTCGGGTTTTATCCATTCAGTGTTAAACATTTTGGCACATGGATCATATTTTCTTGGTTATAGGTCAGTTTAAAATGTATAAAATAGACAGTGTATAAAATTTAATCAACTTCCAATTATATTTTCATATATTTAAATGCCTATAAACATCTTATGCAAGTTAAGGGAAAACTTTAGTGAGATCTGTTTCCCGCCAAAATTTTGACGTCTTATATCTCAAAATTTCCTGCATGGATTTTCAAAATTTTTCGCTCAAGTTGTTCCATTAGCAGTGCTCTTCAAAACAAAAGGTCAGAATTTTAATTCTAATTACAAAATTTTTGACACTCGTACTCCCTTAATTAGAACGGTCATGACCAGAGCAGACCACACAAAATAAGTGTTGTATACGATAATTTAGCATTAAATATCTCATGATTTTGTATTAAAACACTCATTTGTCGACGTAAACTCATAATTTTGCCGGAAGTTTATGGAAAATGGGAATTTTCGGTATTTCATATTTGTCCAAAATCGTTTGTTAAATCGTTATATATGATTAACAGTAACTTCGGTAATTTGTTATCAATATTTCTCTAATGATATGGCAAGTTTAAACCGGTTTTGACCCGTTAGATAAATATTCTTTATTCAACGTATGTTGAATAAAGCCCCGTGCTATTTCCCGCCAAATCTATTCGGAATACAATTCTCGGTGTTTATCATTGATCATTAGTGAAAAAAATTACACCACTTTATCCCGTTTATTACCATATTTTATCCACTCTCGATAGTTAAATTTAAAAATTTTAAAATGCTCGGCAAGCCTCGCAATTAAAATTTTAAAATTTAACTATCTCTAGTGGATAAAATATGGTAATGAACGGGATCTTGTGGTGTAATCTATATATATATATGAGAATATTTCAGATAGATCAATGATTTGTTATCTTAGCGATACATTAGTAATCTTGAAACAAGGAATGTTCAATGTCACTCTAAATACCGAATTTATTCCAACAAAATGATGTTTAAAAATACAAAAAGGTTACTTCTTATATATATATATATATATATATATATATATATATATGACTCAAATCTATGGCGGGTTCCAAATCTATGGCAGATTACAAATCTATGGCAGATTCTGACGTCAGCAAAACAATTCCAAATGTATGGCAGATTTACTCATTGCAAATCTATGGCAGATCCTGACGGCAGCAAAAGAATCCCAAATCTATGGCAGATTTACGAAGTTCCAAATCTATGGCAAATTTGACATTAAAACTTAATTGAATATACAGTCTAAGCCGCTCGTCACTTACCCACAAAAGCGTGAACAAACGTCAGTGGAGCCTTCTTTTTAATAAACATGTAATATGTGAGACCCATGAAAAGTTAGTATCAAAGACAAAAATGTCTTGCTTGCCTTCGGACTTTTATTTGTTTGTGAGTAAATAGGTCCAGTTTATACTCCAATAATTAAATTCCTTTAAAACGGTGTTTAATCCTATAATATCTCTGGTCTGAGTAGCTGTTTACTTTTTTTGGGGGGGATCGGAATTTTTTACTTATTCTATTTATTTATATTTTTTTAAGGAACCGGAATTTTTATGCATGTCGTAATTTGACATAAGTAGTCGAAACGTCCATCTAGCAGTACTTCAGTTATATAGTTATTGTTAATTCCAGTATCTTTCTTCTTCGGTATTTCATTGCAAAATTGACCTTTGGAAGCAATAACAAAATACCGACTCAGTTCTTGATAAGAAAAACTGAACTCGTATCAGTTTTGTAGAACCTGCAGATTGCAGTCAGTTTAATGTGACAAAATATCGTTATTCATAACTTTTCAGATCATTTTATTGTCCGTGTCCTTTCATTGGTACACGTTGTATCGAAATATGACCAGTTTACAATGATGTAAATTTTCCTAGATTTTGAACAGCATATGTTCAATTATTTACATAATCATATTTTTTGCTGATTTCTCATGTCTTTGTTCTTCTGTATTCTCGTATTTTCCACGTAAGTAAAATTACTAGTTTTTATTAACTATGTGTTTATTGTTCCATAGGCATTCCACAGAAGCCACTTGAAAAAAATCCTTCGACATGAAAAGTAACAGGAAATGTCTACAATTGCCGTAAACGTCTAGAATCACAGGACCCAATCACACGGGAACTGCACAAGAAAAACTCAAATGACGTTTACGACATGGACAATTCCCGTGAAAATGTAATTGAACCGCATTTTCGAATGAAAAATAAATAACACAAAACCAACAAACAAACCAGAGGACAAACACTACTCTGTCAATATCAGTTCAAATCATGAACTTGTTTGTTTTTTTTTCATTCCTCTTAACTTGAGCAAAAGCACAATACAGTAGAGGACACAATTTAGTCAATAAATAAATTCGATATTAGTTTAAGCTTTATTTCAACAACAACGACAGCGCATATTACAAATACAATAAAATAATGTTGGATTGAGAAACAAGGCTAAGCCTTATGTTAATCTCTCTCCACGCACTCTAAATTCGCGTATTAGCTTCAGTACTGAAAAATTATCTGCATTATATTTTATATTTTGCCAAGACGTGGATAATTCTCAACATTTGAAAACAGGAAAATCTGCCAAAGATTTGGGGACAGTCGAATCTGCCATAGATTTGGAGTCGATCAAATCTGCCATAGATTTGGAGACGATGAAATCTGCCATAGATTTGGAGCGACATATTCTCTGTTACGTCACTTTCTGCCATAGATTCGGAATCTGCCACATATTTGGAACCCGCCATAGATTTGAGTCCTACACATGTATATATATGTCAAGTCATGTCAAGCATGTCAAGTCACCAGAGACGAACTCCTTCAATACAAAGACAAGAAGGTCAATAACAGAGTTCCCTTGGTCCTCACGTATCATCCTTCACTGTCAAAAGTTTCGAGCTTGGTTCGACAGCACTGGAAGGAAATTGAAAAATGCAAAAAACTATCCAAAATGTTTCCCGAGCCACCTATCATTGCTTTTAGACGACCAAAAAGCATTAAGGATACCTTGGTTCGAGCGAATCTCCCCCAAAACTCTTCACAACTTGGCCAATGCAAACCTTGTGGGGACAGAAGATGCAAGTGTTGTCAGCAAATGCAACAAACACAGACATTCAGTAGCAGAAAAAACGGGGAAGGTATACAAGGTGTTCTGCAATGTAAATTGCAAGACACATAATGTCGTATACCTCATTGACTGCCAGGTTTGTGGTCTACAGTATGTGGGTGAAAGTGTCCAACCATTCAACAAAAGAATGAATGGACACCGCAGTGGCCTCACCAAAAAACCACTCCTGCCAGTCAGTCAACACTTCAAATTACCTGGGCATTCTTTGGAAGATTTTGCAAGATCAAACGTGACAATCATTGATCACAAGCGGGTTTGGAGCGATAAACAGAGACAATCAAGAGAAAGCTTCTGGATTAGAGAGTAAGGTACATTATACCCAGATGGCATCAACAGAAAATCTTAGTAATTTGTTTTTACCCCGTTCATTTAAGTATTGAATTTCACAGTATTTCTTTACATATATCTGATTTATTACAGTTGTGGTGTTTGTACATAATATGTTTGGCGGGGCTAATTTCCCGCCCCTACCCATTTCCCGGCAGCAGTCAGTACTCATTGCCCTTGTTGGCCCTTCAACCTTAAATATTATTTTATTGCATACATTATAATTATTTATTTTTTATTTATTACCCATTTTTGTTTCTTTCCTCATTCAGCTATTTTTTTTCAAATTTGTTCTCGTTCTCTCACTAGTATTGCTAACTGGACGTTTTAACTGAACTTATCAATCAATCAAATTTTGTGGGGATAGCCATATACGAAACATATTTTTGACGGTCTTTTTGTGTAAATATTTATCTTGTGTCCAGGTAAAATATCTTTGAAATTATATACATGTCATTTTAAAAATCTTATCATTAGACCATCAGACGCTGAGGAAGCTAGTCGGTCTAGCGAAAGTTTCGTCATTTGATCAATTTAGGACTTTTATTGCCTAAATATTTCTATAATAACTTTATTTTGATGTTGTTGTGTATCACTTTAGACGTATATATATATATATATATAAAGGTCTATGGTAGGAACACAACAGGGTTAGAATTAGAGACATGAATATCGACATTGCCTTCCCACCGAGGGATTTGGCTGCTCTCCGAATGCACAGATATTACAGACAGTTTACACTGCTCCCGCCATCTCTGTGTGAGTCCAAATGGATGTAAAATATAAAGAACTACAAATTTATTTTGACTCGTAATACGAGACTTAAGTATATTAATTAACCGAAATTTGAACATGGAAGTGGTGGTCCAGTGGTAGCGTACTAGACTTTTAAACCCGTAGAACCTTGATAGAGGGGTTTCGAATCCCACTGAAATCAACAAAAATTTAATATTTAATATTAAAAGACTCAGACTCTGAATCTGAATTGATAAGAACAGATGAAAAATTCATCACAAGCAGATGGTTCAAGCCAGAATGATTATTTTCATTGTAAATTTTTTCTACGGGTTTAAAAGTCTAGTACGCTACCACTGGACCACCACTTCCATGTTCAAATTTCGGTTAATTAATATACTTAAGTCTCGTATTACGAGTCAAAATAAATTTGTAGTTCTTTATATTTTACATCCATTTGGACTCACACAGAGGTGGCGGGAGCAGTGTAATCTGTCTGTAATATCTGTGCATTCGAACAGCAGCCAAATCCCTCGGTGGGAAGGCAATGTCGATATGCATGTCTCTAATTCTAACCCCGTTGGGTTCCTACCATAGACCNTTATATATATATATATATATATATATATATATATTTTTTTCCAAATAAAGACTAAACACAACTGGAATTTCATCATCTTATTTCACAAGATCTTTCATGTTTTACAACAATCTTCAATATATATATATGAACTAAACATACTTTTGTTTTTATTTCTTTCCAAAAATGCATTAGATGTATCCTAATATGCAATTTTTACCCCGATATATTAGTAAAAAAGTTAATATTTTGTCTGATATTCGTGAAAAAGGGTATTTTTCAGACTTTCAGAATTTTTAAAAATTCAAAGTTGAATAGTTGAATTTGTCAGTTATGATGCGTATATGTGTCAGATTGCGATAAAGTTTGTCTGAGCAATACGTTGGCCATCTTTTTATACTGTATAACTGTACAAAAATGTGTAGTGGGATGCAAAATAGGAACATTTTCGCCCTTACCCCATAAAAAATTTAAGGCAAAATTGACATGTGAATTTTTTTTTGAATGATGTGTTTTTATTTTTTTGTTTTATAACTGTAATTGTTTTCTTTGTTTTCGTTGTTTGTAAATACCTCACCACTGTTCTTTTGGAATCCTACTGCCGTTGTTTGAAATAATTGTAAACCCAGTCCTTGTTTATAGTCCTTGCAAAACCAATTGTGATGTTCACTTGATAGTTATTCGAGGAATTTGTGTTAATTAATGGCAAATACTAAATACTTCACCTAAAATCATTGCAAAATCGTACTTATAATCTCCAAAAAATATTTTGGATATCTTACTAAGATTCTACCATACATTTTATCATATTAAGATGAATTAAAGTACTTGAATATCATGAAAAATTGGCATATCGATGTCTACTAATGTACAAAATAAAATAAATTAGACAATTATATGTATGCTGGCCTGAATTTTTTTAAAACACTGAAATTTGCTTTAAAAACTGGATAATTATTATTGATATTACTTGTGGAATTTTTTCACATAACACTACAAACTTAAGATTAATCGTGATTATTTTCCAATTAGAAAATAAAAACGTACAAAATTAGTATTTGTTTTACTTTGAACTTACTTTCATATTAAAAGGGCCACTTTTGTATTTTTGGGAATAATTCAGATATTATTTCCTGAATAGAGATATTTTGCACTAAAAAGTTTTAGATAATCGTTATCTTATTTATGACATTTCCGCTTGCGATGCAAAATCATGAAAATTTGAAAAAAAAAACTAAAAATAATAAAAGAAAATTCCATCTTACCTCCATTTCTCATTAATGATAGCCGACATAACCAGAGGCATTGTGTTAGTTGTACTTCTATAGGTATCTGAATGTATTTTATGGCAACAGTAGACGCATTTCACACTACTCACATATGTTACTTTTGAGGGGAAATTAAGTTAAATGAGTAGTGTTTTTATTTAAAGGAAGGGGTTAAAATTTTACATTTTGTGAGTCAGCTATTTGTCTGAAACATTTCAAATGCGTGTTCTACTTAGCACCCAGTCACGCTGTAACGATGCAACATCCCTTTGTTAAGTTATATATCAATTCTATAAGAAATCTACATTTCAACCACAAATCAGTGGAAAGTCTTGAAAACTGAAAATTCCTATTCTGTACACATTTCGAGTATAGTTAAACTAAACAGTTAAATTCTACTTAAAAGGTCCTCTTGATGTCAGACGTAGTGAAATATAAAACTAATTCTGAAAACATTCTGAATATTGAAAACTCCCCGAAATTTCCATTTTTCAAATATTTGGCATAAAAAATGAAAATCTATGGCGTTAAATGATGTTATTTTCAACAACCTTGTGTATCACAACTGATTAGTTAGGTAAAACAGAACTGCAAATTTACTAAAGTTGTTTATTTGAAATAAATAAGAAGGATAAATTCATGTTTTTAAGTGTGGGGTGAAATAGAAATTATCAAAGAAGGGATATGGAGTAAATGCAAATTAGACAAAGTCTCTACAAATACATAGTAAAACTAAGCAATGCTTAAACTAAGCAAGACTGAAAAAAATCAGTCCGGATCATAAGGATGGGGAGCCTTTCCAAGGAAAGTGATTTCAGCCCATGGCCTATAAGCTCTGGTACATTACATTATTTCTATGCTCTATGTAATGAGATTTATCGTAATTATAGCATTTGGAAGCATACTTCAGGCATACCTTTATTTTCTAGACTTTTACCACTTAACATGTGAAAACAAATTTTCGACTTACAAATAATGAAATTTCCTTTTTTGAGCATCTATATTACGACATCCCTGGTTTATGGCGATTAAATTTTAGTATGCATGTATTTTGTATAGCGATGTTGTCAATAGTGAAATTACTGCCTCAAAATTGCATACATCAAGGTTATGTTCAATCACTGTTGTAATTGTCACTACGGAAGTTTTATGATCGTCACCATGATTTGACAGATCGTTAAAATGTTTTCAAGTATGGTCACTCCTCAGGTTTTTGAAACTATCTCTGACTTTCGGAATTCTCTTATTTTATCCATCATGATTCATTATAAAATTTTGCACACTGACCCCCACTTTTCTTTTCAAAATATGATAGCATACATCGTCAAAAACTTCTGATAAATTTTAAAGAAATTCTTGAAATTCCTTCATTGCATTTCAAAGGTTGATTGCCTTAATGCAAAGTGAAAGAAAAGTGTAGAGAAGTTTCAGGCCTTTAAATCTCAAAAACGGTTACACTGACCTATCAATATTTTTTGCTTAAAATGATGTGTAACCCATAATCTAACAAATAAAAATGTTATTTTCAATCCTTGATATAATAAATAGTTTGACAGATGCGTTGAGCAGATTATGCTTACAATTCCGGAAAACCTGCTGATACCTCCAGTTTTTATAGGGGTTCACACTGCTTGTGATTAAGTTTTGTGGCCTTCTTTCTTTTCTTATTTTTGCTAATTTGTTTCGTCTCAATTTGTGTAATTTTGTGGATTACTGTGATTTTTTTTATGGATTTTTCAAATCTGTATTAAATGTTTGTTCAAAATATAAATTTGAAGATAAACCCGAAAAAAAATAGCAAATGTTCAGAAGAATTAATGTTCTCTTTGTCGATCATTTATATTTTGAAATAGCAGAAAATATTTCTCATATATTATTTGTAGTAGATGACTGACACTTAGACCTAAATCAGTGAAAATACGTAAATGTTTATAAAGGAAATTATATTAAAAAATCATCCAGGTGGGATGTAAGACCCAATAATATTTCAATATATAAAAACTTTTGCTATAAAAAGTATGAAAAATGCAGACGAGCTGTTTTTATTAAGAAAGGGGATTGTTTATCTGATATTCTATGTGTAGAAAAATAAAACAAAGTAGATTTAGCAGTGAAAACCACTTAAAGTTATATTCTGCATTCACATTCACATGTTGAGATCCAAAATTGTTACCTGCAATGTCTGCTTTCTTTCAGGAATAAAGACATCTTATGATGGATATTTCAGATGCCAGATGGTAAGCGACGGAAAAGTGTTGGTCAGTAAGAGCGTAGAAGTCCATGTTTTGCGTGAGTTTTTTGGCAGCCATGGTTATAGACTTTAAAACGGACGACGAATTTGATGTCTTCCGTTATCTATCATTTCACCTAACCATCAGAATTATGCCTTTGTTTTGCAAATAGCTTGAATCATATACATAAGAAAAAGAAGGGAAACGGGGAATGTATATATCAGTTCGACAAGGTTTTGAATTGGAGGAAGATTACTTGGACAGTAATGAACGACATGAAAACAGTACACACACATTGAATTTTAATTTAAAGTTGCAGATAAGGCCCCATTTCAATGAATACATCCCGTCAGTGTAACATGATTCAATAATCGGAATACCCGTGCCGAATTATATCCGTCGAAAGTGTGTACAAAATTATAGATGGGCAGGAATTTTCCAGATATGTAATGAAAATCATTAACAAAAGCTTATTTTTTTTCTCTTTTTTTTTCATTGATTTTCGCTATATGGGGCAACCTACTGAATTTTATAGAACGGGTCAATAGTCAACAACCTTCAATTATGTGCATATGCAGAAGAGAAATTAACAGTAACTTCGGTACGGTCTTATGTTCACTCACGAAATATCTAAAAGTACCATCAAATTCCTCAAAACACGACTCATTTACAGGAAGATATTATGTCCACTGATTTGTACTCCAACCCCACAGATACACATCAATATCATTCTCTAACAGCTGTCATCCGCCACAAATAACTAAAAGTATACAGCCAAACTCTTACACTTTGGCGTGTTAGCTTTACCTCCACTAATCTGAAAAAAGACTGGCCCATCTGCAAAACCATCTCAAATGAGGGTGCTACAAGCAAAAATGTAGCGTTAAAGGTTTTAGAAAGTATGCCACATACAGAAGGGCAACCTACAACAGTAGAATTACAAACAGAAAAAAAATGCAGATTATCTCCTCGCGTCCTCACAAATCATCCTTGTCTAAAATCTATTTCCAGCACTATTCGTAAAAATCGGTCATGTGTGGTAAAAAATCCAAAACTGTTCAGAATCTTTCCTGAATAACCTATGATTGACTTCAAACAACAAAACAGCTCACGGAATTAGTTGGAACGGGTAGAAATCTCGAAGCCTTACAATAATACAAGTGAAAGTCACCCCTGTGTAGACAAATGTTGAAAATGTTGTAACTATTGGAAACTGCGTCCATGTACACCAGTCGCGCCACGGATAAAACATAGTTTGCACTGTACGTTTCAAGAGTGAAAATGTCATGTACTTACTTGTATATCTCACATTTGTATCCGTGGCCTAAAATACCTCGTTGAGGCAAAACAATCGTTCGACAAACAATTCGCGAATATTCGTGAACAGAGTAGCAAAAAAAAAAATCAGCATGATAATGGTCACATGATAATTTAATCATCTATTTATGACTTTGCATCGGGACATACAAATGTGATTTTATCATCAGTCTGTACTTCACACCATAATTGAAGTCAGCATTGGCTGACAAATTATTGTATTCATGTGAAGGTATATATGCTGCATTAAAAAATGACAAATACTTGAAAGCAAAAGAAAAATTTTCAGGGTTTGACACTAAATTAAATTCTCTGTAGACAAAAGGACTGCAAAATGCCTGAATTTACTAGCCCTGTGATAATTTTACCAGCCCGAAATAAATTTCCTTTGAGAAATTTTCCAAATTTTGCTAGCTCAAAGGACTACCAAGTAACAAATTTCACTAGTCCTTCTTCAAATTTAATAGCCATGGGCTACAGGACTACTATTAGAGTCGAACAGTTAATATTCATGTTACAATTTCAATTAATAGGTAAGATGAAGAACAGATTTTACTTTAACGACAGAACTTTTTACGGAACTGGTTTACAAACATATGCAGTATACTAAAAAGAAGGAATATAGCTGATGTTGAGATATTTCTAGACAATATCAAGCTAAATGTCTCTACATCATATACAGATTATTCATTTTGGTTCAAACCGGGTTTCACTGTAAAAAGTGTTGTAAATTTAACGGTAAATAGCATGGACACAGGTAAAACGAGTGTGTAGCCACGGTAAAAAACAACCACACAACAATCAGGAGGAAAATGCAATTCGAATTATATATAACACAATGGTAAGTATAAATTCATTACAATGATAGGGGTCAATTGAAAAGTTTGTTATTGTCTTTTTCAGATATCCTTTTAACTAAAAGAAAGGATTTTAATTTTGGAACAGGAGCTCTATGTATTGCCTTGTAATAAGAAATGAAGGGACATGGAGTAAATGCATATGATGCAAAGTCTCTACAAAACATGCTAAATCAAAGCAATTGAACAAGCTTTGATTGTTGATCTTCATCTTGAAGTTACCATGATAACACCAACAATGAGGTCTGTTCATACCTCAAAGTAAGTTCAAGACGACCCCGTTTTATCAGTTTGAGCGGAATTCATTGCTAATAAATTATTGTCGAGTAACGCTACATCCAAGCTGTTCATTATCAATGAATGCGATGTTGTCAAAACACTTAAAATTAACTGGTAAAGTGTTCTTACAATGAAACTGTCGCAACTAAAACGAAAGTTAGTAACAAAAATCCTTTATTACCTTTTCTCATTCTATTGCCAATAGGTACATACTAATGCACAAATGTTTATTTGTTTTGTTTCGTTTGATTCTTTGTGACAAAAACATTTTGCCCAGTCCTAAAATTTCAGCTTCCGTTACATAGACTATGTACTTTCTCTTAATAATCCAATATTCAAGGAATGTTTTCACCAGATCTATCCAAATAAGCTTGAAATTAAAGAGACTACTAATACACCTATTTCAGCTTCGTATTTAGATCTTTTAATATACATTGACCAAAATGGACGTATGAAATGTAAGCTGTATGACAAACGTGATGATTTTTACTTCCAAAGTGTGAACTTTCCCTTTCTGAGCGGCAATATACCTACCTCTCTTACCTCTCCAGCCTATGGAGTGTACATTTCACAGTTGTTTCGTTACTGTCGAGCATGTGGTTTATACAGTGATTTTTTATTAGAGCAAAAACACTGTCCATAAGCTGCTTAGTTAGGAATTTGTTCAGCCTTTGTTACTCTCATCCCTTCCGAAATTCTATGGCCGTCACCATGACATCATTGACAGATATAACGTGTCTGTGTCCCAAATGAAAAC
>MJUU01009246.1:19354-76291 GCA_002080025.1 Modiolus philippinarum
ATATATATATATATATATATATATATATATATAGTGTGACTGGTGCCGCCAGCGGAGCAGGATATGCTTACCCTTCCGGAGCACCTAATGCCACTCCCGGTTTTCATGCAAGTTCACACTATGAGTGCCTTAGTTCTTAATGTTATCGTTTTATTTTCGTGAATTTTAGCTGTCTCACGGCCTTGTTTTGTCTTTGTTTTAATCTGTTGCCGTTATTGCCATGTCTTTGGCCTTCGATTTTTGTAGTCATTGTTGCCCTTGATCCTTCGGTATTCTACTGCCGTTGTTTTATGAAAGTTCAAAAGAATGTGCTTTGGAATTAAATTATATATCACATTAAACATGTAAAAGGTAAATGTTTTTCCCTGCATCCTGATAAGTGTTCTAAATAGTCGTTAAAATGAAAACGCTTCCATTTTTTTTTATTAGAAAAAAGCAACAAAACTGACATCATTATGTTCTACCCACCAATTTGTTTTGAATCTATATAAATATAGTTATCATAACATTAAGAGATGACGTTTAAATGTAAATTTTATATTTCAGCACAGAAACAAATCTTATGGATTTACTGTGTTACCTTCTCAACTCTAAAGAGCGAGTGTATTCATAGATACTGTAAACATTAACATGTTTCATTAGTTTTGAAGAAGATCCGATGAAGGAACCAAATACGTAAACGAAGCTACTTGTGAGAAAATAAATGACGATCTTTTCATTCCTAATCATAATGCAGGATATAAATAGACTCTTTATAAACAATTTCGTTGTAATCTTCAGTACTGAAAAATATCAGCTTACTCTGAAGAATAAAGAACATTTTCTGTAGGATACATTACATTTTACAGACATTCAGGAAATATCAGTTACTGTGAATGTACTATTGTTCGTGGGGTTCCAGTCTTCGTGGATTTCAGGGTTCGCTTTAACCACGAAATTATATATCCAAGGAAAAGGAGATTTCCCTACAGTTTCAATGCACAGAATTTTAAACCACGAATTTACCCACAAAATAGTGATATATATGAAAATCACAAAAATTGATGTCCACGAATAAAAGTACTTCCACAGTATCTGCATCAAAAGATGACTAATCTTCAAAAAGATTAGTTGAACGTTAATCCGCTTGCAAGTTTCATTAATCAAGACAGAAAGGATAAGTAAGATTTAAGCATATGACGAATGCATTAAAAAAAACAGATCAAACGTTTGATAAACTCTCATCAGAAATGAATGTTAAGGTCAGACTCCACCAAATATTTTCCATAGGTGACCATTATAACGTTTTGTGAATTTTCTCAATTTCCTGAAGTTCACTTAATGCGACGATATGATTTTCTCAAAGCGGCACGTCTGCCAACATATATATATATATTCAAACGATGACCCAACTTTAATGTCAAATAAGAAATTTTTATCGCCTAAGCAAACTAAGCAAATTACCAATTTTGCCTCTGGGCATGCATGTCCTAATTGATGAATCTACGGTATTTTTTACACTGAATCAAAAGTATTTAATGATCACTTAAGCATTTAAGAACTCAGATATTGTCAATATTGACAGTTATATGCAAAGTAAAAGTAGCATGGCATACTTTTGACTATTCCAGCAGCTGATTGATTGGTCATTTAGTAGAGCCTTACCTTAATTTTCTTCTATGTAACACTGTTGCACTTTTTAATGTAACAAAATAAAACTAAAGTGTGTTTATGTAAATAAATCAAATCAATTTAACTAAATCATTTATAAGAGAATCATGTATGTCATCAAAGATTGACAGCGATTGTAAGAGCACTTTGCCAGTTAATCTTACGTTTGTTGGGTAAAGATACATGACGAAACAACGGCAATTGAATACCAAAGAAACAAAACACAAGTTTACATATATCAAAGTCCAGAGACCCAAGGCGAAAGCAAGAACACCAGAATTAAAATAAGAAAAGATAACAGGAAAGACTTACAATGGCCAAACATTACAATCACATGCCACAATTCACCAGGGAGCTGCAAACGAAAAACAATAAAATGACAAACATAGACAACAATAGGAACTCGGGAAAGCCGGACTTGGTACCGGCACTAGCAACAGCTAGCGGTACAAGACGGAAGACCAAACACCACATGCCCACAAAACACCATCACTACATATACAACACAAAAACTAAACCACTAACAGTGTGAACTCTCAAAAAACAGAGTGACATCAGGTGCTACGGAATGGTAAGCATGTCCTGCTCTGTATACAGCACCCGTCACATGGTCAGTGGGGTATATGTTTTGAAATATCTGTTAGGTTACTGATTGGTAATTGTCATTTTCTTACCCTGAGACAAAAACCAATTGAGAACAATGGTACGTGTAATGATGTGTTCTTCGGCATCTAAGAATAGAATCTGCTCAAATCTTAAGTAGGGATCGTCTTGAACTTACTATGAGGTGTGAGCAATACTCATTGTTTAAGGCCTCATCATGACATAAAGATGAAGAATAACAGTATATGCGTTGTTCCATTGCTTGGTTTTACCATGTTTTTGTAGACCCTTTGACTCATTTGCATTTACTCCATATCCCTTCATTTTAAATTAAAAAGTTAATATAACAATCCGGTATTGTGTAAGTTTAAACTTTAATCTTTTTAATGTTGTCTGTGAATTTAGTTTCTGCATATGTTCAATTCGGAAACTTATAACCCTTCAGTGCAGATCAAATCAAAACAGAAATATGCCATGGACACCGATAGTTCGATGGAGGTTTAGGTTAGGTTGCCTTTTTTCGTTAAATATTTTTACTAAAAGCGTAGCAGAAATAATTATTGGCCCTACGTTTATCGACTCCAAAACCCTGGTGGACATGAATTATTTCGAAGGGGGTAATTATAAAATTACCGAACAGAGTTGTCGATAGTCAAAGTTCATGAGGCCAAAGAACAAAGCAGGTGGAAACCATCGGAAGAATTGTTGACCGGCTCTGATGTGAAAGTTAGTGGTCTAAACCAACATTTTGAGACAACGACAGTAGAATACCGATAGAACAAATGAGTGATATTTAAAAAAATAAAACAAAAGTCCAAAGACATGGCAAAAACGAGTACACAGAAAAGAATTACGTTAGACACAGAAAACGATGACATTAGATAGATACAAAGCATAGAAATAGAAATCACAACATTCAAAACAAAGGCACTTACAATGTGAACTCCAGTGAAACCGAGAGTGACATCAGGTGCTCCGGTAGGGTTAGCATGTGTCTTGCTCTGTTAACAGCAACCGTCACACTGTGAGTGAGTCAATCTAGGAAAATTTCAAAATCGGTAATCAAATCCGGGAAGACGTGAATCTAGCTGAAAATGTCCACTTTCATTTTGGATACTGACACATCATTTCTTTCCGTGATGTTATGGTGACGGCCATAGAAAATATGAACAGGTTGGTAACACTGCTGTACTTTGAATTTACTCCACAATTCCTTTACCAATTTCAAAAACACTTCGCGAAACTCGCCGTTAGACTGCAACGATTATTGTTGCATTTTGGATGCTGGGCAAAACACCCAATAATCAAATATTAATCTCCCACCTCTGTCAATATAGTGAATGTTAAGACGATTGCACATTGTTTGTGCAATTGTAAAGGTACATTGAGTCAATTAAGAAAAAATATCATAACTGGGTACAACTCGTAAAACATTTCAGGAAAAAGGGTAAGGATGATCTGCTCCATGCATGCCAGACGTCACACAACCAGCTTAAATATAATATTGAAAAATCTGTTTGTTGGCCGATTGGATATGGTCATTGTCTAACCCGTAGACAATACCAATACAAATCCATGGTGAATGTACTTCTCTAACTCTTAAACAGCACCAAGGTGAAAGCTGGAATAATATTCGTGTATTTATTTCAGTATTCAGACTATAACAAGGACAAATCTGTATCACAAACTTTAGTGACGAAGACAAAACTAAAATTAACATTATGATATACAAAACAACACAAGAAACAAAAGCACTGACAGTGTAAATTCCCACTGAAAAACCGACGGTATCAAAAGGTGTTCCGTAAGGGTAAGCAAAATCTGCTCTTCGCGTGGCAACCGTTACACTACCAGTGAAAAGTCAGGTTTTGTCACAGTTGGTGCTAGTCAATCCTTTAAAACTCTGGATATACCCAAAGATATATATTCTCAATTGTGAAATAAAAAATTGTAAAGGTCTGTCAAATCGTGGTGGCGACTGTAAAACCTCTGTAGTGACAACCATTTATTTATTGACTTGTATTTTTCCGAAATAAGAAATATTGCTGTGGTGTGATCTCCCCCCCCCCCTCAACAGTGCACAATATTTTAAGCTGACAAAGATAAATGATTCACGTTACGGGTAAAATACTTGTGCTAAGAATTCGTGTAATAATATAAATTCCGCGAATTAACTTATTTTCAGACTTATTTATGAATGCAATTCCTCTTAATAATGATTCTTTCCCCAAACATCATGGAAATCGTCTGCTTACAAGTATCGGTGTACACATAGTTTCCTTACTATTTGCCAAATGTTGTTAGCGTATCTATATATGGGGATAAAGTTACAAAATTTAGTCGAGAATAATAATAAAAAAGATCTACATGGTATATTATTAGTCGATCTTAAAGATTTTTTTAACACGTTGGTTTCTTTTATTATTGTAGTAAGTTAAGAATGGAATATAAACAGGTGAAAATTTGTTTGATCACGTGACAATACTCTCACCTAAAGAGAGGTTTGGTACCAATAAACCGGTTTAATCCTACTGAAGGCTCTTGAAATGGCCGGTACCAAGTGCGACTGTCCCGAGTTCCTATCCTTTTTCCTTTTATTCTTCATCTTAAGGCCCTGTCACACTTTGACGTTCTAGCCAACGTGTGCCGACGTCTCAATTTTTTGTAAAAACGTTTGCACACGCTGAAGCAATTGTAGACATTCCTTTGTTGAATGCATTTATAACGTCAGACTTACGATGTACAAAGCACGGAAAACTTATAAATGACTTGTCTTCTACGCTCAGAAAACGTGTAATAGAGTTTGATAAGGTTTCAAAGGCGTCTCACTAATGTACTTGACGTAAACCGACGTAGAACGTCTGTTTAGGGTTTTTGCGATCTTGTGTAACATCAGTTTGATATGTTTTATGCCAATGCAGTTTTCAGAGGTAGACATCAATAGAAATGCCCCAAAAATAACGACGAATTTGCAGCCCCCCCCCCCCCAAAAAAAAAAAATACAATACTTAATTTACAATAATACATCAGTCTGATGCTGAAATAGAGCAGTTATTTACTCTTCTTTTGAATGTTGCCTTGATCTTTAATCATTATTTTTTGTTATAAAACACTGCCTAATACGTTTTTCATTTGTTAGGAGGACGTTTGGTTTGCGTTTTTTACACGACTAAAATGGTTCAAGAAACGATCATATATCGCAAACAACGTATATATACATCCAACAGACAATAGGGATTCCTATGGGAACAAACTGTGCGCCGCTTTTAGCTGACCTTTTCTTTTACTCATACGAGGCCAAGTTTTTTCAAGGGCTTATTCAAAGAAAACAAAAACATTTAGCCCAGTCCTTTAATTTCAGCTTCGGCTACATACTTTCTCTTTATAATCCTAAATTTAAGGAGTATTTACATCAAATCTATCCCAATGAGCTTGAAATAAAAAGAAATAACTGAAACACCTATTTCAGCTTCGTTCCTAGATCTTTTATTGTATATTGACGAAGATGGACGTTTGAAATCTGAGCTATGTGACAGGCGTGATGGTATTCCAGTTGTGAACTTTCCCTTTATTAGCAGCAATATACCTACCTCTCCAGCCTATGGAGTGTACATTTCACAGTTAAATCGTGATTGTTTAACGTGTAGTTTGTACAGTGATTTTTTAACAGAGCAAAAACACTGTCCGAAAGCTGCTTAATCAGGGATTTTTTCAACCTATGTTAATTTCATTCCTCAAGAAATTCTATGACCGTCATCATGACATCATTGAAAGGTATGACGTGTCCGTATCCCAAGTGAAAGTTGACATTTTAAGCTAAATTCACGTCTTCCCGGATTTGACTACCGACTTTGACATTTTCCAGGATTGGCTCACTCACAGTGTGACGGTTGCTGTTAACAGCGCAGGGCATGCTTACTCTTACGGAGCACCTGATGTCACTCTCAGTTTCACTGGAGTTCACACTCTGAGTGACTGTTTTGAATTTTGTGATTTCTATTTCCGTGCTTTTTATCTGTCTAACGTCATTGTTTTCTGTGTTCTCGTTTTGGCCATGTCTTTGGACTTAAATTTTTGAAAATTTCACTCCTTTGTTCCTTCGGTATTCTACTGCGGTTGTATTGTACATGTACCTCTGACTAACGTGTGCATAACTGTCGAAAACACGTTCGTGAAAGTCGTGAAATTTTGCACATGTTCCAAATTTTCCGACGCAACAAATGTTCAGCAACTCACACCAATGTGTGTCGATGCCTTTGAAACGTGTCCAGAATGTGCTGCGAACATATACAACACAAAACCGTCTTCGAAAATATTCTCACACGTCAGCAAATGTTGATGCTGCGCGTTATAGTGTGACTTGGTCATTATTTGTGTTTTTCTGCTGTGTAGTTCCCTGGCAGATTGCAGCATGTATTTGCAATTTTCAGCAATTGCAAATGTTCCCTGCTAGCCCTTTGAATTGCATGTAATAATCATTAAAATATGATGGCATTTGAAAAGGTGGATTCTTATATGACGGCCTCCAATCGCTTTGTATCCGAACCAGTTGTTAGATTAAAAAAACACGGGCTTCCACTTTATAATGATACATTTTGTATTTTATCCCGGAGTAAAATATTCGCAAAAACATGCTAGCCCGTTGTATATGGCTACTGTTGATTATTTCTTAATTCATTGATGATTTTATACAGTAGAGTTAGGAATTCAACATTCGACATTTAGCTAAAACTGTCTTGAGGCAACAAAAATAAAGATAATGAAAGAGTACAATAAACAGAAATTAGGAAGAGCACTACAAAACTTAGTTTTGTGAACACCACCCAATCAAAAACTTAATCTATCACCAGGTTCTCTGTAAGGGTTAGCATGATCTGCTCTACATGTAACTAAATACCGAAGTTACGGTGAATTTAAATTCTGCATATGCGCATTTCGAAAACTTATGTCTCTTCAGTGCAGATAAAATCTAAAGGTTTGGAAGACCATAAACTCAAAGATGTTTAAAAACTGAAAGAGAACAAATAACCAATATGGTCTAAATGTTACGCCAAAATCAGCTAATGACAGAGTTTTGCATGAGGGAGAAACCCCTTAGCTTTCAATAAAATTTACAAAAATCTAGATATTGCAAGGCTCCTAAAAGAATCGGCTTTTGAGCCAGCACTAATGTACTGACTACTGGGCTGGTGAATATCCTCGGGGACTAACAGGCCACCAGCAGTGGCATCGACCCAGTGTTAACAAATAACTAAATACCGAAGTTAAGGTTAAGTTAAGTTGTGGCACGCGTAACACAACGAGCTAAAATATAGAGTAAAAAGGACTGTTAAATATAGGTAATATAACCTATTGTCGAATGCCATTTTCTAAACCTTAAACAAAACCAATTACAAATTTACAAAACAAGTTTTTTCTAACCCTCAAAAACTACATAGTAAAATTTCAATTTGTATTTTCTCTTCGTTTTGAAATTATGCCAAGATCTAATCTGTTCGGTTCTCTCTTACTGTATCTCTAGTATCACTGATGACAATATAACTTAAATACAACAGTGTGATAGTCAAGGCAACGCAAAAATTCAAAGCAAGTTCCACAATTGTTTTGCGACAGGATAGTTTACTTCCCTTTTTATGACAATTCTTTTAGATTCCAGTATTTGTCACTTATTAATATTACGTATTATCGGTAATTTGTATGAGTTTCCTTTGATCTCACAAAGCAATATATTTTTCAGTATTCGCCACTGCCCGAATTCGAAAAAATATTGGCAAAATATTGTCCATTTTTGTTCGCCAAATATTTCTTGTACCAAAAACAAAACTTCCATTATTCTATATGTGACTCCTTTTGCATAGCTCTGTCCTTAGCTGGTATTTATTTTAATTTTCTATTTATATCCTATTGGCAAGTGTTCTCTATCAGTTTTTACACATATTTCTGTTCATGGATTTGATCTGCACTCAGGAGACAAAAATCGTCCAAATAGTCATATGCAGAAATTAAATTCACAGTAACTTCGGTAATTTGTTATTTATTTGTGCAATGTTGTCATGAAACAACACATTTTTATCCTCAATTTGCTATTTAACTATCAATGTGCCGTTCCACTTTATGTTCATAGCTGTCTTTAGCAAATAAGACAAAGGGCACATTTATAGTAATATAGTAAATTGGTTTTAAATATGTATTATAGTATTACAAATAGCCGAATTGATTAGATTACAAATGCTGTAAAATGGAGCAAATTTAATAAAAGGAGAGGGTTATATATTAAATTCAGGATCAATTTCTCAAAGACCTGGTACAAGGGCAGTGCGAACTACGACCAAAATCTGCAGTGTCACCAGGGTTCCGCATGATTTTCACCACTCGTCACACGTCTGATGTTAAGCCATAGTCGATCCATATCGATCCGGTAATAAATCGGATCCTAAAAAATAGTTATTTCCATTTGCGAAATAAAAACATTGTAGCAATCGGTGACCATTAAATGTCTGTATTGACAATATTGAAACCGTGGTTGACCATAATTTAAGCTTGGTGTATAAGTTTTTGAGGCAGTAATTTCACTGTACATACTAAATGTGTGGAAATTAAGAGAAATGTACACACAACAAACCACAGATGTCTGAGTTTACTGCTCAAAACAGAAAGTTCACTATTGGAAAGCCCAAAATCATCACGCTTGTCATAAAACTTTAATTTTAGACATCCAGAGTTATCAATAAAAACTTAATTTCGAATTAATGTTTGTTCGCGAAAGAACAACATCAATATAACAGAAACTTAATATAAAGGTTGTGGCTAGTTTATTTTCTTTTTCCTGAACAAGCAATTGTATAACGGCAAAGGAAGTGACAACAGAACCGTGTGTCTAAAAAAGTTGCTACAAAGAAAAATGACAATTCGGAAACATAAATATTTTTTTAATTGGATCTTTACGAATGCGATGTCTATGAGACATCGCATTCATAAAGATCCAATTAAAAAAAACTTAGGGTGAGATCAGGCGCATCGGTAAAGGACATGCAAACTAACTTTGAGCCTGAAGCAAACATTGTATGATCTGCGTTTATCAGAAAATTAACTGGAAATTTACAAATTCACAATTTTATTATTAAGGCATTGTTGAAGGTCCCATGGTGACTTCACGATGAAGCACAATAATAAAAGCGTTGTTCCTTTGCTTGTATACCATGTATTTGCAGAGACCTTGTCTCATGTACATTTACTCCATATCTTTTCATTCACCATTTATATTGTTTGCTTGTTTTTTTGTTTGTTTTTGGCTGTTTGTTTATTGTTTGGTTTGCTTGATATTAACGTTTTTGCCTAATTTTATATGTGTTCTTTTGTGGCTTTTTTCGTCTTACAAATGTACCGCTAGCTTTTGCCGAGTCCGGCTATCCCGAGTTCTTTCGTTGTCTATTTTTGTCTTTTGTCATTTTATTGTTTTTCTTGTGTGCAGTTTCCTTATGGATTGTGGCATGTGATTGTAATGTTCGGCCATTGAAAGTGTTTCCTGTTAATTTTTCTTCATCAATATTGAATTTATTTATATTCAATAGCTTCTTAGTATCACTAATGCAGTAAAAGTGTACAGACATGAGGCTTATATTACCAAAGAAGTAATCAGATTAAAAAGTTACCAGAACAAGAAAAAATATTGATAAGAAACGCAGTTTTATTTGAATGAATGCGTAAAATTTATTTATTGATAATATTACAAAGAAAGCGTTCTGTTTATTTCAATCTTGCTTTCCACAGAATATGGATGATGTTTAGCACTCAATTTACAGATGTATGTACCTCTGCTTTCTTTCTTCCAGTAGAAAGTGTGGATTAACCAAATTGCATACTGATCATACAAGTATGTAAATTCATCAGCATCATTATTCTTCTCCATACTGCCAGATTCTTTGTATGACTCAATCGATCGATGTTCATAGCCAAAACCTCTACAGTAGATTACTACTTTGTTTCCTACATGTCGGAAGAAATGGCCCGTTATAGCTAACGATTTTGGAGAGAAAAATGGCGGTGAAACTGTAATACCATCATACAAGTAGCTGGTCAGATCAAAAGACATTTCAATTTCAGAATTAACAATATTTTTGCTATAAACTTTTACCCTATATACACCAGTGAAGTCAGTTTTTACTCTGTCGGACAATACCAAGTGTAGATCTTTACTTGTAATAGTTGTATTATTCTGAGTTATATCAATAACATCTTCATCGGCATTACTGCATATGCTACCACCACACCATGCAGAACGAAATTCATAATCATCGGCCTTTTTTCTGAACCCCTCAAAAATGGCAATAACTGATCGTATTATGGAGTCTGACTTTGGATCAAAGTTAAACTTTGTTACATATGTTTTAACATCTTTGTCCTTAGACAAGAAGTAACTTAACGGGTCAAATGTTTGTTCATTACTCTTGATGTCTTCAGGAAAATCTAGATCCTTTCCTTGTATCTTAATTGTGTAGTAAAAACTACTGTAAAACCATCGCTTTTCCATTTTGCCCATGTCATATATGTCCTCCTCTAGCTGATAATTGACGTAGAACTTGAAACTTTTCTGTCTCAAAATATCTGTAGGTAGCTTAGTTTCAATATAATACCAATGCATAGTATAATCCGATTGGTAATCCCATGAGATACCATGAGCAAAGTTGTCCGTCGGTTTCAGGTAACCTGAAAACAAAAACGATTAATCAGTAAGTTATAGTTAGAACTCTGCAGAGTCTTGGTGATGGGGGATATACAAACTCCCGTTTTGTTGTCCCATCATTCTACACACGAAGTTTCGAAAAGTAAGAACAGAGTTTTTGAATCAGAAATGAGTGAGACACTTTCTGAAAATTCTTACAGTGCATTTTAACACAAAAAACCTAAAGAGTTTATGCCTTGATAACTGAGATTAAATATAGTTTCTCCTTCAGGTAGGAGTGGGTTAAAAATATGTCTTCCCTCGATACAGAAAAATTTCGATTTTCAACATGCGAACTTTAGCGAGCATGTCAAAATCGATAATTTTACTATCGAGATAGAAGACATATTTTTAATTCACGACCTAGCTGAATGAGAAAATATTTCTTCCATGAAATTTTTGTAAAACGCAAAAAATCTAAAATGGTGGGAAATATCTCGCTAAAATACAATCAAAGCCCGTTGGTTAAAAAGTCGTGTGCACATTCAACCAACTGCTGGAAGTGGGAGAAACTTATGTATCTTATATTACGGAAATTGCATTTCCAGTAACATATTTTCACCCTTTTGTAGTGGTTAAAGAGCAAAAACCATTTATTTGCATAAAACTTATAGTATTCGGTAAGCTTCAGCTCGACATTTTTAGGGAGTTATCATCTCTTAGATATATGGCCCTTAGTAAAACTTGCTTTCACATCTTTATAGATGTCTATTGGGAAAACAAGAGCCAAATACTTCAATTGACGTACACTGAAATACAGTCATATATTGTAACAAGATGCATTAATCATTTTGATCCAAAAGTTTGGTTAGCCATTTTTCAATTTCCCATATTTCCAAAAAACAAAAAAAATCTACAGAGTTTTCAATGCTTTAATGTAATTTTGCTGCTATACGTGACCCTTGGTTGACGTGTGAATTAAGTTAGTGTGTCCGAAAATGATTTTCTCTGGAATTGGCGATAAATAAATTTTAGAAAATGTACTTAAAAGTAAGGAGCATCTGAATCTTGCATAGCTCTGTCCTTAGCATTTTTTTTTTAAATTTAGATCTTTTTGGACATTTGTGCTCTATCAGATTTTAAAAATTCTGGTATATTGTCTCCCGAATATTTTCATTTGATCTGCACTGAAGAGACATATTTTGTAGAAATGACAAGTAGCGGATATAATTTTCTTGTAAGGCGTAGGGCCAGACTTATAATTTTTCCATAAGAGGGGGCTGGGTCCCCGCCCCTAGATCTGCCACTGATGACCATGTGCATAAACTGAATTAACAGTAACTTCGGTATTTTGTGATTTAAAGCAATGTAAATAACAGCTGTACATGGGAATTTTGTCTGTTATTGTGGAAATTATCATTAATAACATCAACAACGCAAAACACGCATTCTAACAAAAACTCACAAATATTTTTATGCAGAACATGGCAGTGGGAAGTAAAATTTTTTAAGCTGAGCAATTATAGGAGACCATACGAACGTTTGCATATAATGGATGCCCTTGCAATCTTTACTTCCTTAATTTGAGTTCCAAAAGACCAAGTTCAGTATCCAAGAGATCTGAAGGGTTTAATGATCAATGTAATAAAAGAAGTTTTAACAGGCAAATTTAAGATTTTTTTATACAATTATCTGCATTTGTCCTTTTCAGGAAAGACCTCAATAAACACCAGAGAGTAAGATGATGTAAAGAGGTGAGCAGTTGTTTTCAAAGATGCACCACCGTTCAATTCGTGACTTACTACTATTGATAAATTCAACTCTCCACCATACCAAATAACTAAATACCGAAGTTACTGTGAATTCTAAAGTATTCAAAGGGAGGACATATTAAACAATCACAAATCAGTATTGTCTTCCTTTGGTATCAGTTTGAGTGAAGAGAACAACAACCTGCCTTGTATCTACTGGGTACCCAAATTACATAAATGCCCTTACAAACAGAGATACATTGCTGGGTCTTCCAAATGTACAACAAAACCCCTTTCTAAGCTCCTCATTTCATTACTTACCGCAGTCAAAGATGGCCTCAAGATATATAGTGATAAAGTATACTCAACAAGTGGATTGAATCAGATGTGGATTATCAAAAACCTAAAAGACTTATTGGAATATCTATCTTCAACTGAATTCAACCACTGCAACAGTGTCAAAACATTTGATTTTTCTACTCTCCAACTACTCTTCCATAAGCTAAAGTCAGTACTCCGGGATTTAATACATCAGTATTTCTGTACTAAAAAGGGTGAAAGAAGATATTATATTTAGTGATAGGTAAAGATGGGGGCCTATTTTGTTAAACATCACACTGATTCACACAAAAAGTATACAGAGGAGGATGTCATTGCAATGCTGGAATTCTTGATTGATTTATATAATTACATATTTGTGGAATTTGGAGGACAAGTTTTCCAGCAGACAATAGGGATACCTATGATGACTACATTGTAATTGTGCGCCACTTTTAGAAGATTTGTTTCTTTATTCGTATGAAGCCAGGTTCATACAAGGGCTAGTTCAGAAAAAAGACAATAAGCTAGCCAAATCCTTTAATTTCAGTTTCCGTTATATAGATAATGTTCTTTCATTGAACAATCCTCAATTTAAGAATTACCTTCATCTTATATACCCAAATGAACTCGAAATTAAAGAGACCACTGATACACCATCATCAGCATCATACCTGGACCTATACCTCTACATTGACAACTCTGGACGTCTGAAAACAAAACTTTACGACAGGCGTGATGATTTCGACTTTCCAATAGTGAGCTTCCCGTTTTTGAGCAGCAATATTCCCACTTCTCCGGCATATGGCGTGTACATTTCACAACTCATTCGCTATTGCCGTGCCTGTAGTTTGTACAGCGATTTTGTCAACAGAGCGAAATTACTGTCTCAAACACTTATACATCAAGGGTATGTTCAGTCACTGTTGCAATTGTCACTACAGAAGTTTTACGGTCGCCACCAAGATTTGACAGACCATTACAATGTTTTTGTTTTCCCAAATGAAAACAGATATAGTTTTGGGTAGATCCAGAGTTTGTTACTGGACTGACTAACACCGATTGTGACAAAACTTGACTTTTCACTGGCAGTGTGACGGGTGCCACGCGTAGAGCAGATCATGCTTACCCTTCCGGAGCACTTGACAAGACTTCAGATTTTAATAGGGGTTCACACTGCTAGTGTTTAAGTTTTGTGGCGTTCTTGTTTATTTTTGTTTATTTGTTTTGTCTTTGTCATACTGTCTCAATTTGTGTTGCTGTGATTTGCCGTGATGTTGGATTTATGATTTTAGAATTTCCTCTTTCCTTTTCTTGCTTCCGTATTCGTCTGCCGATGTATTCAAAGAAAGGTATCAATCATTATTTAGTAGTTTTTGACATAAAACTCTTACATCAGGATCCCATACTCAAAATATTACAAAATATAAAAAGAATGAACAAACTAATTACGTGATTCTACAGGGACCTCATCAACAAACCACTGTCCATTCAGATTAGCTGATGCAACTGGACCATACTGTTTGAAGCCAAGGGATACAATAGTAGTATTGAGGCGATTCTTCTCCACCTTCAGCGTTTCTAATTTGAACTGTTCTCTGTTATCAGCAGAACTATCAAATGCAACTGGAGGAAGTGTCTGAAAAGAACAGTAAAAAAGATATGCAAGTCTCGTGTGACACGAAAAATTACGTTTTGAAAATTTGACTGCCAAAATAAGCCATCAAAGAATTATGACGTTAAAATTCTTTTTCAAAATGCAATTGTGTCATAAAATCAAAGCAACTTCTGGTTTCGATTTATATACTTCGAAGTTTCAAAGTTGAACAAGACTTAAGGGCGCATCCAAGGTTTACATTGTATTTCGATTAGAACATTTGACATTGCCGTATGCTGTTTTCAAAGTAAGACGAAACTGTCAATAGTGAATATTCAGAGCCTGACAAAGTCTGAATTTATGACCTGATACATATCGTTGCATGCCGAAATATAGCGGGAACTTCGTTTTTCATTACTACATACATGTAAATAGTGTATGTTGAGGCTTTTTCTGAGATTCAAATTCTTTCTCCGCCCAGCAACTTATTATTGTAATGACTTTGTACGTATCAATACATTTTGGCAAAGAAAAATAATGAAATACAAAACGTCCTGTTAGGATATTTCAAATTCAAAGGGCTGAGGAACTTCGAAATTATTTCCGTGTTCTATCCGATCTGTACGGCTCGCAATAGTCAACAAAAAGGCTGAATAACAAGAGTATTTTGGACAAAAACTAGTAATTTTGTACATAATTTTGACATTTAGCACGAAAACTGCATGCAGTTTCCGATCAGAATCGAAATTCTGAGTTAATATAGCATACGAAATTCACAACAAATGGAAAACCTTTTTTTTTGCACGAAAACTACGATTTCAGATCAAAATTTAAAATACGAATTGAAATCGATAATGAAATTACATTGTACATCTTGCAATGCAGTTTTTCATGTTATTCGTTTTAGCCGTTGAGAGGCGAGGACGGCAATTGCAAAAAGATAGTAAAAGTTCAGCCAACCAGAATCGGAAACTACGTATCAGAATTCAATGAAAAAAAGATTACATGAAAACATATCTTGCATTATAATAAAAATTATAGCAGATCACTTGGTATGCATGTGCATCTTGAATTTAAAGTTTAAGGACTAAGGCCACTAAATGGCTATATTTAAAATCAGCAAAACTTTCACGGAGGCAATATTGAATAGATTCACAATTCCAAAATAGATGGTCAGTAGGTTCTGCCTAAGTTTCACAAATACCATCAGGCTCAAGGGATGATACATGACCGAGAGCTGATGAAGGACGTGATATAAAAAATGACGTGTTATGGTGTTTTATCATATACTTCAATATTCAGAAGAAGAATATCTTGAAAATTATATATATGTACATTGTCGGAAAAAAATAAAATTCATTTGACGATCTTGAGAAAGGGTAGAAATCAGCGGTTTACCGAGGATGTCTCGTTGCGAGTACAAATAAATGTGAATATTTTCCGACTAGTTTCCTGATACATTTTTCATCAGAGCAAATTATAAATAATTAATCTAAAAAGCGATTCGTAGTTTGGGACGTCGGGAAGAAAGTAAGAAATTTCGGATAATTTTGTTAAATTCGTTATGTCACAGAAGAAATACACTGTGACGGTTAAAGTCCGTTTCACTTCCTTTAGAGAATGAAAATTTTACAATCTCTGCCTTATTTGAACATTTTTTTTTTAATTTTCCTTAAGTTTAATATGTCAAACATAACTGAATAGTTACACCGTTACGATCAAAGACTTGCAAAGATCGCTGTGTACATGTAAATTTTCGTTGTTTTTTAAAAACAGGTAACAAATTCTAAGTGTTGGTTTTTTCTATTTTAGGGCGAACAGGCAGGAAAATTCAACCGATTGTCAACAAACATTTGGTTGATATTGGATAACCTGACGACAGGTCAAAAATGACACTACTCCATTCTGTATGACAATGACGCGCTTTAAATAATCTCCATTAGAACAGTATACGATTTGTTAATAGATAATGACAAAATGTAAAAATGTGTGGTATTCGTGCAACATTTTAAGAAGAAATATACAGCATTACAGTGAGCAGAGTGCACAATTCATTATCAAGAGGAAGTGAAACAGAGTTTAAATATCGAGGTTTTCTACCAGTCACCCTCTTTCAATCGTTCACAATTGTTGGACAGTTACCAGCTTACTTTAAAAAAAACAAACAAAAAAAACAAGAATTTTGTAATCAACTTATCAATACGACCATTGTAGATCTAATTTCCATACCTGTATTTTTATTAGTTTATACTTTTTAATGTGAAAGTATTGCATGCAATGCTCGTCGTGTTTGCGGAAGCATACGGGACTCGCATGTGATAAAGCCTCAAAGTAGTGACGGACAAGTATGTGATAAATTCCGGAAGTAAACTTGATAAAGCTTTATCAGCCTACTCACTGTCAAATTGCAACTTGTATATCTTGAGATCATATATTTAGTCTAAGTACATGATAAATATAGTTTCTACAACGAGAACTATGTTGACTATGA
Organism: Modiolus philippinarum; assembly: GCA_002080025.1. Lineage (NCBI taxonomy): Eukaryota > Metazoa > Mollusca > Bivalvia > Mytilida > Modiolidae > Modiolus > Modiolus philippinarum. Next base: position 36,427 of record MJUU01009246.1, read on the forward strand.
GAACATCGAAATTTTACAAATGTTTGAAATCGAGTCTTGCCGAATTTTTAACATTTGAAAATTTATTTAACAAGATCTGAGAAATTTAAATGAACGTGTCAAAGTTGTAGAAAATGTTTTTCTAATGACATAATGTAAAACACCGAGGTTTATGTTCCGAATAGATTTGGCGGGAAATTTCCCGCGAGTTGTTCTCTCACTAGAGACGAGAAACATTTTCATCACATCAGTCAGGCGTTGATTAAATTTGCCAGAAATCAGAGAACATATATTATCCCATAGCCTACCTTGTTTATCCTCATACACCAAACTACAGTTATACACACAGATACAACCCACAGCAGTTTAAACGACATTTCACAGCTTTATTCCTGTACTGACCGATACTACACTTCTGTACTGTACGATACTTGTAATATTCTGGAAATTTATATGGATCGCAAATAGCTCAATTAAAGTCAAATTACAAGCAAAAGGTCGGAACTATTTATATTTCTAACGTTAATCATGCCATGCTGTGGTAATTGAAATACTAGGTGGGCATTATTAGATTTATTTAAATTTTGGTATTTATCACAACCTACCGGTGACCCTTTAGAGTATAAACTAAATACCAAACATATTGTGAATTCAGTTTCTGCATATTGCAACTTCGACAAGTTACATGTATGTCTGTTCAGAGCAGATAAAATCTTAACATTTGGAAGACCATAAACTCAAATATGTTTAAAACTGATAGAGAAAAAACGTGATGTAAAAATCAGCTAGGGACAGAGCTTTGGTTGAGGGAGATACTCCTTAGTTTTCAACAAAATTTGCAAAAAATAGATATCGCAAGTTTCCAAATAAAATCGGCTTTTGGATCAGCACCGAATTACTGACTATCGGGTTGGTGATTACCCTCGAAGACTAAAAGTACACTGGCAGGGGCATCGACGCACAATTGGAACAAATAACTAAATACCACTTACTGTAAATTTAGTTTCTGTGTATAATGGCCACTTCGGCAACTTAAATTTCTTAAATAGAATTAAAATATTTGGAAGACCGTAAACTCAAAGATGTTGAAAAACTGATAGAGAACAAATAGCCAATATAATCTAAATGTAAAGCCAAAATCAGCTAAGGACAGAGCTTTGCATGAGGATGCTACTCCTCAGTTTTCAACAAAAATTATAAAAATCAAGATATTGCAGTTTCCTTATTAAATCGGTTTTTTTTTTGTCAGCATCGAAGTACTGAATAATAACAAAATACCGAACTTACTGGAAATTTTAGTCTGTACATAGCCATTGCTACATCTTATGTCTCATCAGTGCATATAAAATCTAAACATTTGGAAGATCATAAACTCAAAGATGTTAAAACTAAAAGAGTTCAGTTACTAATATGATGTAAATAGGAATCCAAATTAGCTAAGGACAGAGCTTTGCATGAGGGAGATACTCATAAGTTTTCAACAAAATTTACAAAAATTTACATATTGCAGTTTCCAAATGAAATCGGCTTTTGCTTCAGCACCGAATTACTGATTTCGGAGTTGGTGATTACCGTCGGGGGCTTATAGTCCACTAGCAGAGGTATGGACCCAGTTGTAACAAATAACTTAATACCAAAATTTCTGGAAATCTATTTTCTGTATATAATGGCCATTTCAATAACTTATGTTCCTTCAGTGCAGATACAGTTAAAACATTTAGTAGACCATAAATTTAAAGATGTTTCAGACTGGTAGATAATAAATTACCGTTATGATCTAAATAGAAAGCAAAAGCTGGCTAAGGACAGAGCTTTGCATGTGGGAGATACTCTTTAGTTTTCAGCAAAATTTACAAATTTAGATATTGTAAGTTTCAAAAGTTTCAAAGGGAGACACACAAAACTTTCTACTCGACATACTTTTATAACCTTTGTAAGACCTTTAAGTCTTGTTCAGCTTTGAAACTTCAAGATACATATACAGTAACCGTAAGGTGCGTTGATTTACATACAAAATGGCTTTTCAAAAATATAAAAAAATAAATAAATTAAAAAAAAAATTGTACGTCATAATTATTTTGGCAGCCAAATTTTCAAATACAAATATGTCACATTCGACTTGCATACCCCTTTTATTGTTCTTTTCAGACCTTTTTTGCATGAAAGATATACTCCGTAGTTTTCAACAAAATTAACAACAATTTAGATTGCAGTTTCCAAATAAAATCGGCTTTGGGGTCAGCATCGAGGTACTGCCTACTGGGCTGGTGAATACCCTCGGAGACTTACAGTCCACCAGCAGAGGTATCGACCCACTGGTAACAGATAACTTAATACCGAACTTACTGTTTTTTTAGTTTCTGCATATAGCAGATAAGATTGAAATTTGTATTCATATTCCAAGATACATGCAACAATATCAGCCTAAATGATAGTGTTTAGGGATTTTTATGAAATATTTTGTTCAAATATGCTGTTGTACCTGCAATCAAAGTTTCTAATAACATCGTTTTTGTATGTATAGCACAATATTATTGCACAAATGCCTCATCAAAGAACTAGGCATGTACAATAACCAGGTAGTGCTACATTCAGAAGAGTTTCATCTGACAAAGATGAAATCCTCTCATCGCATGATCTTCGTCTTGCTCAATTACTGAATTGTCTATTGAACTTAGATTTTGTCTGCAGTCAGAAATAGTCATCAAGCATATTGCGAAACTATTCATGCTCGAAATGACAAAAAACACATGTGAATACTAAAAATTCGAAGGATTTATCAGAAAGTCTTAAATCCCGTTTATTTTCACAAAATCGTATGACGTGATGGGCGTTTATATTTTACATATATGCGTATTTTTCCTTTTTATTTCCCGTGTATTGACATAGTTTCACGTATTCTGTATTTATCAATATTTATTTCACGTATTCCGTATTTATCAATATTTATTTCACATATTTCGTATTTGAACAAAAAAGTTCTCGTATTATGTGAACTACTAGTTACATTTTACTGAAGAGCTCCTTTCGCGCCCTAGAATCGGTAGCTTTTTGGTCTGTTTGTCCGTCATCATTCATCTAAAAAGGTTCTTTGTAGCAATGGGAATATTATTTTTTATATAATTATACCCCCGCTACATAGTAGTGGGGGTATACTGGTTAACCTCCGTTCGTTCGTTCGTTCGTTCGTCCGTCCGTCCCGTAACCACACTTTTCTCAGCAACTACTTTACAGAATGAAATCGTATTTTGGCAAAAGCTTTCTCATGATGGTCCGATGTGTATATACAGATTTCAAGGTTACCGCATAAGTACTTCCTGTTTGCCTGGACTTCATCGTTTTTTTTATTGTTGTACAGCATATGGAATTTTTCGACGCAATTTTTTCTGAAAATGTAAGTGGGATTCAATTGTTGTTTTGCACAGAGCTTCTTAATGGTCCGATCTATCGTGTATTCGGATTTCAAGGTTACGCTATAAGCACTTCCTGTTTGCCAATACGTCATTGTTTTTCATTGTTGTACAATATATGGCATTTTTCGTCACATTTTTTTCTGAAACTGTTAGTGGGGTTCACTTGTTGTTTTGCACAGACCTTCCTTATGGTCCAATTTATCGTGTATCCGAATTTCAAGGTTACGTCCATAGCACATCCTGTTTGTCGAGACGTTATTGTTTTTCATTGTTGTACAATATATGGAATTTTTTAGTCAAAATTTTTTCTGAAACTGTAGATGGGTTTCAATTGTTGTTTTGCACAGAGCTTTCTTATGGTCCAATCTATCGTGTATTCGGATTTCAAGGTTAAGTCATAAGTACTTCCTGTTTGCCGAGACATCATTGTTTTTCATTATATCATTGTGTTTATACTTGTATTGTGTCCACACTTGTACTGTTCCACACCTGTATTGTGTTCCTATACAATTTAATTTGCACTTGTCACATTGATTCAGGGTTCAATGAGCGGGGGTATATCAGGTTGCCATTGGGCGCCAGCTCTTGTTCATTATCAAAATGATCACAAAATGCAGTTAATTAAGTTTGTCCGCCTCATCGTTTTTTCATCTCAGCTTAGGTCATTCGCGTTATTTAAGAAGATTCTTTTGTGGCGATAATTGGACATTCCGTGATTACCATTATGTTCTCTATTGCTCCTTTTGATTTCTCCAATAATAAAACGTCTATGCACACTAACTCCTGACCAATGGCTACAAGTAATGTTAACAAATGGTGCCTTGCCTCTCTATTCCTTCATCAGTAAACACCGGTCACAGTGCCCTATCTTGATCATCACTGGTAAAGTCTGTCACGGATGAGGCTGGTTGTCTGCTCTGCTCGGGTTGCCTATCTCGCCATGAAGAGCTTCCAATACTGCTGGAACCTTGCTTGATGGTGAATTTTACAAGTTGTATGGTTCTGTCGTCTGTCTTAACTTGTCTGTTTATAATATCGTCATGGATGGTCAACTGGCCAATATGCCATCTTTATGGACCGAGTGGTATCTGTCCTTGTTTTGGCTTAAATCACTGTTTCACGAACTCAATCCATGGGTTAAGCTGCGGGTTTTATCCTTGTCATCCACGTAAATCTATGTTGTGTTCTATGTTTAATGTGTCCAATATATCTGGAGTTACTTTCAGACATTCAACAAAAGGCGAACATGTGGATCCGGAAACTACTAACACTGTTAACAATGTGTTTCCTAGTATTTTTCTAAGGGAATTTATTTTCCAGTATAATGTCTAGTAGGAAGTGGGGATCATATTTATAAAGGATCTGTATAATGTCCGCCATGAATCCGAGATGTTTTGCAGTTAGTATTTTATAGAAATTAGAAAAGCCTTGCCAGAAAAATACGCTTGGATAGGAATGTATCGTTAAGGGTACACAGTTTCTGAAGGAAATAAAGTTTTCGCTTGTGAGTGGATGCAGTCCTAAAATATTTTTACATATTTCAGATCAAGTTGAGGCTTTTAGCTTTTTTTCCAAAAGGAAATGTTGAAACTGGCTTAGAGACAGACAGGTTTTTAATTTCAATTTACACCATAGTTCAGATCTATATATAAAAATTGGTTATTATGACTGATTTACAGATTCAGCAAGACGTTCGGATTTATTTTCGAGTCGGTAAATTTCAAAGCAAAGAAGGAGTTTCTACTATCCAATGATGGAAGGTTGTATCCCATAGAGGCATCAGCTCGTTACCGATATACCATGAGTATTCTATAATACGCAACTTGAACCGCGCACATCATACTAGTATGAATTATGAAAGTGAAAAGTTGTCCAGAAATTCAAATCACTCCATTCATGGATTGTTACCGAAACATTTCAACGTGTTTATAATGATTGCAGGTATGACAGTACGTTCTATAGCTAATCCGATGGAAAATCTTTTCAATTATTGCTAAATATATCTACAGTTATGACTTTATTTCGCGTATTTCGAATTGAGCGCTTTCAATTTCTCGTATTCTGTATCTATAAATTTTTATTTCACATATTTTCGTAGTGGCATGCCCCTTTACCACCCCACACTGTATACCACGCTTTGTCATGATCAACTTTAAATAAAAATCAAAGGTATCACTCAAAAACCTTTTGCCAATTCAAAAGAAATTGTTGTTTTAGGTTATAAATCCACATTTAAAAAAAAAAGTATGTTACGATGAAAAAAAAAGGTGTGCAGTATGTTTGAATGTCATTACGCAAGAGCTAGTGCAAATGTTATCTCCGAGACTGCCTTATAAATCAAGGCTTAAATAAATTCCATCTCATACGATCATTAAAACCTTCTTTAATATATATCAGTCCCGTGTGGAAAATTTTGAAGTTTTGGTCCGAAATCTGATTCAAATTTCTTTTTTACTTAATACTTGAACGATCATTTCTTTTAACTGTCTACAAATGCTGTTCAGTTTCTACCTTACACTACCACAATGGAAGGCGACGTTTGGAGCGCTACAAATCCGATTCAACCCACCATTTCTTTTGAAATGCCTGTACCAAATCATGACCGTTGCAACCGACATTTTTTCGATGGTTACTACCTGATTAGTCTTTTTGTCTCACGGACTTCAGCTCTTGAAAACTCTGTTTGGGAAATTTTGTTATAACCTCCACTTACACAACTGTATTTCATTTGTTAATTTTAGTTTTATTTTATTTTATTTTTTTGTATTTTTAATTTATGGCAAATACAAAGTAAAAAAGCAAGATAATAGTGACAGAAAATGAGTGACATTTAGTAAGAGAATTTCTAAACTGCGACTGAACAACAGAATAAAACATAATACCGTGTCAGTAGCAGATGTAAATCAAGTTTCAAGTTTCCAGTAATGATCGGAAATGAAGATCTTAAAATGTATAATGTCCCGAGTTCCTATCGTTGTCTATGTTTGTCTTTTGTCTTATACATAATTTTCTTGTGTAGTTCGCTTGCAAATTGTTGCATGTAATTATAATTTTTAGCCATTATAGGTGTTTCCTGTTATCCATTTTTTAACATTTATAAATTTATAAAAACCAAAAAAAAAAAAAAACAAATGAGATAAGCAGTGAAATAAGCAAAGGGTGTTTGTTTTACGGTAATGTTCAGCTTTGTGTTATCTATGTTTGGATAACAATCACTAAAAGAACTTAATATGAATTGGAACTTGATCAACGCAATTTTGTACTGTTCTTTATATGTCATTTAAAAGCTTCTTTGAATATAAAGAAGCTTTTAAATGACATATAACGAACAGTACAACATTCACCCCGTAGGAAGCTGTACAATGGAAGATGAGGGGATGAGCTTTTGAACGGAGGGTAGGGAGCTCAGGTAAATCAAAACATTGCAGACGAAGATAGAATATGCTGCAGAAACATAAAAGTCTATGTTTGATTGAAAGCCTTATTTAAAAAGTGCCTAAATAATAATATATCTGTTCATTGTAAATTTGTAATATGAAATATCACCACAAATAATGAAAGTTTATTTGAACGGAAAACTGGCGGGTTGCGAGCTCCGTTCAAAAGGTAGCGAGGCAATAGAACGGAGGGTAGCGAGCTTAATGTTAATGCATAACGTACACATGAAAATGAAAGAAGGGTACATTTGAGAATTTTATCTTCCAGTATGAAGCCAATTTTCAGCAAGAAGGTACCAAAAGTTTACAAATGCAAAGCCAAAATACAGTCAAACTTGCCTTAGCGGTCACCTTGAATAAGAAGCCACTTCATTTTAAAGGTCACTTTTTATAGTTCCCTTCATAGTGTATTTCATATACATTGAACCTCATTTAAAAGGCCACCTTTCTTTAAAGGCCAGTTTTACTCCTTCCCAAAGGTGACCTCTTAAATGAAGTTTCACTGTAATAGCAATTTATCAGTTTAATACATTTTCGATCCCCGGAGGTGACCATTGCCATATTGTAAGGAGATTCATGCTCTCTGATGACACTCTTATTGGATGAAAGGAAGTCATGGGTCACAAATGATAACGTTGACCCATTAATATGGCATAGTAAGACCCTTTTAATACGGAATACGGAAATGCGTTCCAGAGGTTACCCCTTTAAACACGTATACAGCATAACGAAATTTACTGTTTTCTATGCAACTTCGGTATTTCTTGTATCTACATCTGTAGATGTGCATTTCGACAACTTATGTTGTAAATCAAATAAAAATATTTGGAAGACAATAATCACAAATACGTGTTCAAATTGCGAGATTACAAATAATCAAATGGATCTACATAAAAGAGCCAAAAATCTGGTACGGACAGAGAAATGCACAGGGAGATGTTCCAGCTCAGTTTATTTATTTATTTATTTTTTCTTTTTTTGAATTTGGATATTGCAAATTTCAAAATAGGATTTAGTATTGAGCCAGCACTGGAAACATTGTTTACTGTATTGGTAAGTACCCTCCGAGGCAACATGACAAAGATAAAACAAACAAATCATTTCCAGAAATCTAAGGGCTAAAGTACTCTTGCCCATCCGCGGTTCTTATTATCCGGACCAATAACAGACTGCATGGTTATTACAGAAAATATACGTTTCCATGGCAACGTTATGTCTCTAAATTGTGGCATGTTATAATTGACCACAAAATTTGCTCAAGGAATACAAGGGCCCGGTAGTCCCCTAGTCGAAGGCCATATAGGCCGAAACGTTGGGCAGTTTTCCCTGCCTCTCTTTCCATTTTTGTCATTTTTATGTGTTTTTTAATTTGTACATTTTGTGTTTTTTACTTTTTAATCGTGACCAACTATACCATTTTATTTTGTTCCATAGTTAATTTGTTGCCATCGCACAACATATTTATATTTTTATATTTATTCTTACCTGACCGCTGTGACAATGCCTACTCAAAAAGACTTTTGTAATAAATTATTTAGCCCGGTAGTCCCCTAGTCGAAGGCCATATAGGCCGAAACGATGGGCAGTTTTCCCTTCCTCTCTTTCCATTTTTTGTCATTTTTATTTGTTTTTAATTTGTACATTTTGTGTTTTTTTACTTTTTAATCGTAGCCAACTATACCATTTTATTTTGTTATATTTTTACATTTTATTTTAGATGGGCAGTGTTTCCTTCGCATGAAGTTATTTTTGCCGTACTTACTTGTTCGTTATTTTGTAGATGTCTAGATCAATTTTGATCCTTGTTAAAAGGGGATTGTGGCAGTTTTCACAACTCTGCTGTATTTCGAATCTGCATCTCCTCTTTCATTACCAGGAAGTGCATGTTTCAATTCAATATGACGGTACTTATTTGTTCCTTTGTAAGAACAGCAAGATATGTTTTCAAAATATGTGATTTGTCCGTGACATTAACCATATTGATAAACTGGTCATGTCGTAGCAAAATGTTCTTGGCAGAGTTATATTAACTCCAACAGCGAAAATGACCCCGCCTATAGCTCGCTCATTTTCACCCGTCAGGATCAATGCAGATATTTTTTATGCAGTCCATATAAAATGATAAAGGCAAGTTAATCAAGAATTTTACACAATTATAAGACTTTTAAATCAATGTATTTTATGCCAGGAAGTCAAGTAATGATTAATTATAAATGAATTTGCAATTATTTCCAAAAATACCGTTTTGATATCGCTCATGTGACCCTTACTGTTCATAGAGGGTCATTAAAACATCATTAAATTTTTTTTTGACAGCCAGATTCGCGGAGTATGCCTCTAAAAATAGTCGTTATACATGATTTCACAGATCTCAATATGTGAAAGCCAAAAAGAAAAAAAACGTAATAGGAACGTGAATTTACAAATTTAGAAAGATGATTTTGTGACACGGAGGACCCTCCTCATAAATATTCCGTAGTAAGAGGCATGTATCGTCATTTATATTGCTCATAAATTTTTATTTAGCATAGCGTGCTCGCGATCCTCCGTTCAATACATTTACTACCCTCCGTTCAATACATAAAATACTGGCTCACTACCAATTGAACGAAGCTCGCAACCCTCAAATAACTGGTTCAAAAAAGAAAATTGTAATTAATTTTCATTTGAAGCAGCTCTTTGAAAAGCTCGTAATCCAAATGTTTACTTCTATCTATAGGCATATAAAATATGGAAAAAATTTTGTTTAAAGATTTGCTTTTAAATTGTTATATGCGAAAAGGTCATTTCGTCTGCACGCTAAATGTCTTACCTGAGCTCTCTATCCTCCGTTCAAAAGCTCATTCCCTTCATTTCCTATTGTACAGCTTCCTACGGGGTGACATTGCGTTGATCAAGTTCCAATTCATACTAAGCAGTTTGATATGTTTCTTTTAGTGATTGTTATCCAAACATAGATAACACAAAATTTTCTTAGCTTTTAGTAGAGCAATTGGTTTGAAAATTGGCATGCAGCCTCTGTGTGATGTGTTTTAAGGAACGTCCTATTTTGAATTTTGTCAGATGTGTACTTCCTATTCAACGAAATGTGGACTTGGTTACTAAATGGAGTGAAATATGAATTTTTCATCGCAGTTTTCTCAGCTGTGATTGATTGATTTCAAAATTGGTATGCAGCCTCAATATGAGTAGTTGTAAGGAATGTCCTATTTTGAGTCTTGTCCAATGTGCACTTCCTGTTTAACTAAATGTCGACCTTGTATGAAAAGGAGTGAAACATTAATTTTTTCGTCGCAGTTTTCTCAGCTGCTATAAGAGGGATTGATTTTAAAATTGGTATTCAGCCTTAATATGATACGTTGTAAGGAACGTCCTTTTTATACGACCGACCGCAAAAAATTTGTGGTCGTATAATGGCATGGCGCTGTCGTCGTCGTCGTCTGTAGACACTTTTGTTTTTTGGTCAATAACTTAAGTTTAAGTTGATCAATCCTTATGAAATTTTGACACAGTGTTCCTTGGCACAGAAGGAAGACAGGATGTAGTTTTTGTTATTTTGGCCCCTCCCGTTTTTAAAAAAGGGGCCAAAAAGGGCAAAATTGGGTGTTTCACATAATGGCCGTAGAATATTTATTATTTATCAGATTTTGATGGGGTTTCTTTCATTGTGTTCCTGGGGAAATTTCCTATCTGAGGTATGTCAACGGATTTGACGTGGCATGTGCTGTTCATGAGATAAATGGGGCCCAAAAGGGGCAAATTTAAAAAATTTCAGTTTTTTATTATTACTCCCATTTTGATGCAGTTTTTTTGCAATAGATTCTAAATGAAAAATTAATATAGTGCCGCACAATCAGATTTTTGGTAACTTGTTACCTTTCCGAGCTTTGAGGGGCCAAATGGGGACAAAATTGCAAACATGCAGATTACCTAACATTTTTATTTTTCATCAGATTTTGATGGGATTTTTTTTCTTTAGATTCCTCTTGTTGTAAGCTTATGATAGTATGTCAACATATTTGGCATATCTATTACCTTTTCCAAACTATAAGGGGTCAAAGGAGCAGAAATTTCAGAAATTGCAATTTTTGAAAACATGTTGAGTCATTATTTTTAATCGAATTTCCATGGGAATTTTTTTCTTTGGATTCATCTTGATATTTGCTGTCAGTAGTATGTCAACAATTTTGCTCAAATCTTACAGTTTTGGAGCTCTCAGGGATGAAAAGGGCGAATTTTAAGTTCGTTAGTTTCTGTCCAGCTAATTACTGCGTCAAGCTCCTTATTGTGTCCATCTAGTTACTGTGTCCTTATTCACTTTTAAATTACACTTATTCAAACTTCAGTGGTCGACATGCTGCGCTTGGCGTAGCCCTTTATTTCAGTTTTGTCCGAAGTGCACTTCCTGTTTAACGAAATGTGGTGAAGCATGAATTTTCCGTCGCAGTTTTCTCAGCTGCTATAAGAGGGATTGATTTCAAAATTGGTATGCAGCCTCAGTATGATTAGTTGTAAGGAACATTTATTTTGAGTCTTGTCCGATGTGCACTTCCAGTTTAACGAAATATGGACTTACCTAGTTACAAAATGTAGTGAAACATGAATTTTTTGTCACGGTTTTCTCAGATTTTATAAGAGGGATTGATTTCAAAATTGGTATTCAGCCTCAGTATGATTAGTTGTAAGGAACGTCCTATTTTGAGTCTTGTCGATGTGCACTTCCTGTTTAACGAAATGTGGACTTAGTTACGAAATGTAGTGAAACATGAGTTTTCCGTCGCAGTTTTCTCAGCTGCTATTAGTGGGATTGATTTAAAAATTGTAATGCAGCCTCAATATGATGAGTTGTAAGGAATGTAAGGGTTCTAGTGCTGCTGATGAGGAATTAATTTCCGAAATGGCCATACAGCTCATTAAAATTATTGCAGTTGGCGTTAACATATGTATTATGGTCTCATGTTCATTTACTCCATATCCTTTCATAAAATATGTCTTGCCTCTTTCATCAAGTTAGATCAGATGAAGTTTTCACTTCCAAGGACCAGTTTGCTATAACGTAGGGATGGGCATACATGTATCATACGCTCTTGATCCAGATGTATCTGTTATATTGGTACTTCCAAGAAACTTCAAACACTTCATTTACTTAAATTTTTTTAGATCTTTGGTATTGTGCAACAATGTTTCAATGCAAATTAATAGTGAATGCCACAAATTGCATAAGATAAAATGACTGGTAACTGCTTGAAAATATCAAATTGACAAAAGCATTTTTGTTTTATAATTTCAGGGTAAATGATGCTGACAATGCTGCGATGACACAGCATATAATAAGTTTTGTAAAAGGACGGAATTCCAATTACAGTGACCCTACAGTATTAAATGGTAAGTGATACTATAAATTGACAATTATATAGCATATTTTCATTTAGAACTTTAACATTCTGTATGGCTTTGAATTGTAATTCACAGGCGAATTTATTAAGTCGCCAAAATTATTTTATGTACTCTTATATACAGTGAAACCTGTCTAAACCGAACCCTGACTAAACCGAAACCCTGTCTAAACCAAACACAATGTCAAGACCATATCTTTCAATTTCTATATGTTTTAAACCTGTGTAAACTGAAAACCTGTCTAAACCGAACAAAATCTTCAGTTCCGGAGGGGTTCGGTTTAGACAGGTTTCACTGTATCTATACTACTTATTATGTGAGTTCAGTTTTATGTAAGGTTTTATGTATTTAATCTGTCAATGAAAATATTTTCTTACCAACATATACTGCATCTTGTAGTTCATTGCAGCATGCCCACTACTTTTTGTAGTTGGGGGTACATGTACCCTTTGAATTTAAAGTTTGGGGATATAATGTATTATTTTAGGGTATATTCGTATACAAGTATCATTTTCTCGCTATTTAAACGGACTTTGCGAGGAACCAATCGAGTTGCATGACATATACCTAAACTATTTACCTTTAACTTTTGATATTGACAATAAATGTTGACCTGAAAAGTACAATATTCTTGTCAAATTTTTCAAATGTACGTGCATGCACGTTTTAATTTGTGAAATTGTACGTTCATGTTTTGTAATGTGTGTGAATTGCGTACCGCAGTAGTGAATAGGGCATGCTGCATTGCTATTGAATATTTCGATCTGTTGTGAGAGAATGGAGGAATAGGGGGATAGCATGGTTCCATTCGAAAATTATATTCTCTCCATTTTAGTCGGCACTGTCAAGCAAAGATGTATTTTAGGTTGGCTATAAATGCTTGGATAATAATTGGATGAGGAAGTCATTTAGGTGTCTTCTGCATTTTTATCAATTTACAATAATCATTTGTTATGATTTAACTTTTCAATGGATACCAGAATTTATTCACTTATTGAATTGTCTGAAGTACATAATATAAATTACAAAAATGTACTGCTAAATGTTTCTTCTGGACTTCTACTTGGGGGAATAAGTGTTTAACAAAACAAATCTTGATTTGTTTTTTTTACAGCTGCAATTGCAAGGTACTTCATGACAAAGAAACAAGATGCAAGCTACAGACAGAAGGACAAAAAAGAACTAGAAAAGAAAAAAAGGCCACTTATGAAAGAAAGAAGGAGGCTAGTACATTATTTACATTAAAAATATGGCAACAAATATGAAGGGAATACAGAAAATTTATATGGACGATATGTAGAGCTTGGTATCACAATGTTTCCATGTTTTAAGTATTCTAGGGACAAGAAGTATTTAGCATGCACAACTAGATGATTTAAAATCTGATTGAAAATTTGACAAAATCGAATTATTTATCAGTTACGTGAAACATGTTTAAAATTGCCAAAACAATATTTAATAGAAAAAAGAAGGGAAACGGGGAATGTGTCAAACAGACAACGACCCAAAGGGGAGTAATAACAACTCAAAGCCACCATAAGATCTTGAATGAACGGTGAGAAACCCCACACCCAACGGCAGGTCGGAGTCGGCCCCTGAACAAAGTGCAATCAAGTCCAGCGAAATAAGCATCATCCTAGACTCCTAAAGACATAAAGTAAACTAACTAGGAAAAGGATAAGACACACAAAGGCTTGATAAATTCCTGACTTAGGACAGGCGCAAACCTGCTGCGGCGGGGTTAAACTAGTTTTATTGGATCCAAACCTTCCCCCTACAGCCAATATGATAAATCAAATAACAATCGTTACAACAGTAAAATTCAGTTGGCAACAGGACTGAGTCAATTGTGAAAAATAAAACTGAAAGAACTAAATATACGGACAAAAAGATGAAATCACAAGAGACTACTTGTTTACATCAAATATAGATTGTTTTAGGACAAATATAGACAATTAAGCTAGGCCTAATATTGATTTACTAGCCCAATGGATTACTGACCTAATACCTTTACAGAATTTTAATTTCCGGTTCCAGCTTTCAAAGAATTCCTAAGGGATATTCCAGAAATAATTGTATGGGGGGTTGGGGGGTTGGAAGGCATTTTGATTAAAATTTGATGGGTTGTGGGGTATATTGGAGAGTTACACTGAAAAAACAGTGAGACAATCAAATTAAAATTTTCTGCATGGTGGGTCCTTTAAAAAATTGCCTTCCGTTCCTCCTTACAATTATTTCTAGCCCTTAACAGCAAACTCTAATGTCATATGTTCACAAAAAATCATCTGCAGATTTTGCACCATTTCATTCAGTTTTAATCATATACTTTTCTGTAAATGGTATGCAGGATCAACTTATAAATATTTACAAAAACATCTTTCTTTACAGGATGTTTATTTCTTTTGGATCAATAGTTGAATATTGTGTTGAAAAATAATCAAATAAAATTTTAGAGCATCCAGCAGAAAGGATACAAAATCTGGAATTTTTCTCCAATCTGGTTCCAAACTTTACACAACTGGAATTTCAAATTTGCCATTTGCACATTTGTTTACAAACAGAGGGACTTTCTTGAATATTTACACAAAACTCATGCAGTATTTCGATCTCATGTACCCTTAAAATATTTATCTGTTAATAAAGTGTAAGTACTTGAGAGAAATTTAAAATTGTGTGTGTGGACCACTCATGAAAACTGTAATTGAATTTAATTGACTTCACAAGGAAATAAATAATAATGATAATAAGAAACAAAGTAAAACAATAAGGCTCCACAAACTTCTTTTGGGAGACATAATTAACAATAGATACTGACAACATCATGGCCTTAAATAGATTCTCCTTTATGTACCTGGTTATTATTAAAGTCTTCATTTTAAAGCATTAATGTTTATTGAAAGTACATTTGTACTCCCTTAGGAGTTGATTGGAATACATTTAATTAATAAACAAAATGAACAAATTAGCAAGACAACAAATTAAACCAAGAATAACGCAGCTATAGAGTCCACTTTCCTCAGTATTAAAGACTTTTTTGATAAATGGAACAACAAACTGCAAATGACTTGGAAATGACATAAGTTGTATAAATTTATCTTGAACGTTTGTTGTATTGGAAAGATTAATTTTTTTCGTATGTTGTCATACTTTGGACAATGGAAAAAGTAGTGATCCTCATATAATTTTTTTTATCTTTATTCGGTCTGCAATTGACAATTTGCATTATTTATTTGACATTTTCCATTACTTATTTACAGTTAACAAATGTACATAAAATTAGTTAAATTACACCTTATAGTCATTCAACGTATTTTCAGAAATCCAAGAGAAGAAAAATAGCATTAGAGAAAATCCCCATTAGTAATGAAACAACGAAAGCCAGCATTAGAAATTTGCTCACTCCACTTTTAATGAGTAGTGATGAGGAGAGTGAGGGTGGGTTTATTACCCACCAGCCATCTTGGCAATCAGAAAAATTTAAGGTATACAAAGAAAAATTGGACAAAATGTATTTACAGATATGTTCCAAAAATGAGTAGAAAAATGCTTCAGAATAGGACAATTGGAGAGCAGAAGCAAATGGATGTTCCAGAACTAAAAGAGGACAAAAAATGGATCTTGAGAGACCAATTGAGTGCTTTATGAAAAATAACTTTTCAAAAATAAATTTGTTGATATCTCATTTCTTAGTAATTTTCATAGCTCCCAGTCATGCATAATGGTGGCATACAGAATAATACACTTATCCTGTTTTGTAACCTAAAATTCTGCCTATGTCGGATATGATCTTGCTTTTCTGGACTCCAGTCTATGCAATCTGGTTTGTGTAACTCCCAGATTTGCATGTATTTACTGTTTGGTTAACATTAGATTTACAATTAATCAAACAAAGTTTCTTATAATAAAAAAAATTCTTACCCACAATCATTGAATGTCAAGAAGCTTACTTAAGGTCAGACATGATTATTTTCCTATTTAAAATCGAATTTCTATTTTTTGATATAGAAATTTATTTCAAAAGTGTTCAGTTTTTTAGAACCAGCAGGAAAATGATGTTTCATAGGGGTTACCTCCCTCTTTTCTATTTTTGGCAGTATTTCCTATTATTTCACATTTGTACATAATCATGCCTGTAAGGTAGACAGTCACTTGTTTAAATACTAGTATATATCGGCTTTTGTTATGAGTCCTCATAATAGAAGAACCCATCCCCCAACCTAAAAGTTGTAATAAAAATATGGAACAGCATGCTTGTTTTTAATGCCCTCACAGTTAGGCGACGGGGGCATTAAGTTTTACCTTTTTCCGTCCGTACGTTCGTCCGAAATTTTTCGTCAAAGATTTCTCAGCTTGTGTATGTAGTAATGATTTGATATTTGGTCTGAAGCCTTTGTATGATGAGTTGTACCGTGTCTCCCCTTTTCAAGTCTGTCGCCTATCTACTTCCTGTTTGCCCATATCTCTGTATGGCAGGGGCATCCGTGTCCCATGGACACATTTTCTTTTATTTCTCATGAATTGATGTGTTCATTTTTTAGCCATTTCTTAAACCTAAATTTAAAAAGATTGCTCAGAGGAAAACAATGGAAAGGCAATTTTTAGCAAAGTTGACAGTATTTTACATTACACATTTGTCAGTTTAATTATCATGATATCAAAAAGGAAAAGCTTTCAGATGACATCTTAGGCCTGTAAATCAAACCTGTACTGTATCCAACTCTTTATTTTTCAAATGCACGATTATATTGTCCAGCCCTAAGGTGTATCCATCTTAATTGTAAGGTTCAGTTCAAGAACAATAAATCTCAACTTAAGGCCTATTATCAGACAACTGATTCATTTAAACTACTCCTACAACTGTCCTTCTGTGTACACACGTGAAGGAATGTAATTTTTGTCTGATACCATGAAGAGGAGATATTTATATTTTCACCTCCTATGTCTGTCTGCAATATATTGCACACTAAGTCCAACCTGAATAGTGTCAAAGATTTCGATGAAACTTAACATATTATAATGATTGTCAGACACAAAGAATGCAATTTTCATTGATCACTTAATTACAAAGACTACCTCGCAAGTGCACTGTCTCTGAAACTACTTGAAGGACTTTGATGAAAAAAGGAAGAACACTTAATACAAATATGCATGAGGGAATATGATTATTGAGGGGAGATAATTAGACTTTACATATATTTAGTAAAAAGTGATCAGGGGGTATCTTTTTATGACTTTGCCTGACTACTCTAGTTTTGATTAGTCTCTTACTGTTTTGTCTTAAAGGGAAACAATTGGTTTATATTGTTTCTGCATGACCTGGTCATTAGTATTTGTTTGCCATAAAAGCTAATGAGACTATGGGCGTGTTATTACTTCTTTCCTACCATAATGAGTTATCTTTATGACAACGGAAACTCCTGAGAATTTTTCAGAGATATTTCAAAAATTGTCTTTTACATAAATAGTAATGGCAACAACAATTAAGATCATTAATGCATTGCAAAACTAATTTTAGTGTTTTACTGTAGTCTGGGAAGCATGCAAGGGTGACATGTTTATTGCAGGCAAACACTGAATTATATGGTGTGCAATGAAGGCAATGCACAACATTTTTTTCGTGGACATTGGGTATTCTTTATAATTAATTGAGGACAGGATATACAGTGTTTCTTCTCCTTGAGATATTTTACTACTTTTTGAATGTTTACACTGAGAGTATTTTGCTACCTTTTCATACTGGAAAGAATGTATTGTGTTGCCTTTTCAAAGTGGACAGAAGATCTTTTTGCTACCTTTCAATTGCCCAAAAGATTGACTTTTGTCACCTTCTCATAAAGGAGGAATGGAATGTCATTAACTTGTGAATATCAAAAGAAGGCCTTTTGTTACAAAATATGGTCTTTTTGTCTGTAAAATACTACCTTTCATAGGAAAATTTCCCTTTAAATATTGTCTTTCATCATCTTTTGTAATGTTACATGGCGGTCTTTTGTTATATTTTATACATTCAGAAAGGTAGAATTTCCATTGCCTTTTGTTAAAACACAAAAGTGGGCCATTTAGTTACCTTTTGTTCGCCTAAAATGTTTATAAAAGATAGTATTTTGTAACTTTTATATTTTTTCAAAAGACAAATAAAATATGACAAAATGCATACAAAAAGTGGTCTTTTGTATACCTTTAGCGACAACTAAAAGATGGATTTTCATGCAGTGATATATATGTGAACCGCGATGTATTGGTCAAATATTTGACCGATATACTAAATTCTTCTTTTCATATATTTGACCGATACATATAAATATACATCCTGTCTCCATCAATGATCTGTGATTATTAAGTGAATCGCGATGTATCGGTCAAATATTTGACCGATAACATATATAAATTTATATCATATTTTGAAATTGTAATTTTAAAATCGACTTTCTTTTACAATTTTAAAGATAAAATTTCTGTGAATGTTTCAAAGACAGTTGATATAAACATTTAAAAAACACAAGTGTGTGGCTTTGTTTGATGATGTATCACTTTATTAAAACATTGCACAAGCATTTTTCGTTGTTTCCTAAATGTCGAAAATGCAGAGATTACAACTTTTTTTTAAGAATTATCGCCTGCCAGTTGACAGGATAATGCCAGTTGAAAAGATAATGTGTTATTCTTTATATTCGAAATATATGCTTAAACATTTTCCTAACTGACATAGTACCCAAGCGTTCGCAAAGTACACGACATTGCCTGAATTATTAGTGTTGATTAAACATTGTTTTTGTGTGTGTGTGTGTGTGTGTGTGTGTGTGTGTGTGTGTGTGTGTGTGTGTGTGTCGCGTTCATGCTGTGTATGGCTTCTTTTCTCCCCCTTTTCAAGATGAAAAATGACTGATTGGTAAAACAGTTTGGCATCTTGTTCCAATATTATTAATTAAATATGACGATTAAAGAAAAAAAACTGCACTTTTATTGAACTTTTTATGTGTTGTGGTATTGGTTAAAGGAATTCAAAAGGAAAAACAAGGTCAGTTCCGTATACGAACCATCCATAGCTTTTACTTTTATGAAAATGTTGAAGACTGTACGGTGTGTTGAAGACCGTACGGTGACCCCTAGATGTTTTGTTTTGGGTCGTTTTAACCTGGATATGGGATGTTGTCCCCATGACATTTACCCCATTTCCTTTCTTTTTCATATCAATGTCTTTTCTCATCTTACTTGAAATATCAATTTTTTCCACGTATAACGTTTTCCTACACTAAACCCATTGCAACTACCGTTCTCAGTCACAAACGGGTATTGCGTGTTTTCCAAATTCCAAAGCTTGAAACCACCTTATTGCACTTGCTCCAATTCTCCTTTCAGTTGCGTATAACTTCGTGACCTAGATATCGTTGGTAACCTCAAACTTCGAAATGTCATTTCAAAATGTCCCAATTTCCAAGAACTGGAAATACAACTTCGAGATTTTAATGGTTGTCTGATTGGATCAGGTCCAATCAGTCGTAAACTGTCAATTGGCGTTTGAAAATATAAATGAAATCCAGAAATCCCTAATCGTTTGCAAATTTCTCTGGACAACCTCAACGAAAATACATGTAAGATCATTATCCTTACAGAAAACAATTACACTGTCTCGACTGTATGGTTAAGGAGATGGGACTTGATAATTCATCAGGAAACCCTTCATTGGACCTATATTCCCACTACACTATCAAGGGAGGAGATTATTAAAATCACACTTCTGCTTTAGCATTATTTGGCATCAAAGCGGATAATGAAAACAATCAGCTACCTTACATCTACTGGGTCCCTAATTTTTAAGAGAATCCATACAAACAGAGATTCATTGCGGGGTCTTCCAGATACATCACTAAGCTTCTTTCTTAGTTCCTTACTACTTTATTGTCCGTAGTCAGAGATAGCCTTAAAAATTACTCAAATAAAGACTACTCTACGAGCAGCGTCCTTCAAATATGGCTTCTTTAAAAAGAATCTTTAGATCATTTTGAACAGCTACCATCAACGAGTCTGGTCCATTTTTGATTTTTCTACTCTTTACGCAACTGTGAGATGAAAACAATAATTTCTGATTTGATACATCAATGTTTCAGCACTACATACTGCGAATGCATATAGACATATTTAGTAGTAGGGGAAGACAAATCAAATTTTGATTTGTTTCAAACTGAGTCAAAGAATAAGTTCACTGAGAACAACGTAATGAAGATGTTGGACGTTTTGATTGACAATATTTTTGTCGAACTCGGCAGCCATGTTTTTAAACAGACAATGGGATTCCCATGGGAACTTACTGTGCCGCACTTTTAGCTTACCTTTTCCTTTACTCGTGTGAGGCCAAGTGTTCACAAGGACTAAAACAGAAAAAATGAAAACAGTGACCCCAGTCCTTTAATTTCAGTTTCCTCTACAAAAATATTTTTTCTCGTCACAATCCAACCTTGAAGGAATATTTAATAATCCAACAATTAGAGGCCATGTTTTTCAACAGACAATGGGATTCCCTTGGGAACTAACTGCGTACTCATTTTAGTTGACCTTTTCCTTTTCTCGTATATTCACAAATGCTAAAACAGAGAGAAAAAAAAGAAAAGAGTATATCCCATCCTTTATTTTCAGCTTCCGCCACAAAAAAGTTCTTTCTCGTACAGATCTATCCAAATGAGCCTGAAATTAAAGAGATTACCGATACGCCTACGTCAGCTTTGCAATAAGATCTTTTGTTAAGCATTTACAAAGATGGATGTGAAATCAAAGCCTTATAACAAACATCCCATTCGTGCACTTTCCCTTTCTCAGAAGCAATATACATATCACTCAAGCTTATAGAGTTAACATTCACAGTTGATTCGTTACATGTCGAGCATGTAGTATAAATACAGTAATGTTTTGAAAAAGGCAAAAACACTGTCCAAAAAGCTGCCGAGTCAGGGATTTCTCCAGCCTTTGTTACTTCCAACGCTCCAGAAATTTTATGGTCGTCAACGTGATATCATTAAAAGATGTAACGTGTCAATGTCCTTAATGAAAATGGATTTTGAAGCTACATTTCACGTCAGCGAATAAGACATAACCTGTTTTGACTAAACCCTGGATTGACTCAATGATAGTTTGATGGGTCCAGCTAGCAAAGCAGGGCATGCCTACTTTTCCAGGGAACCTGTGTCAATCCCTGTTTCCATGGGCGTTCACACTGTAAGTGTCTCAGTTCTGAATGCCTTTTTTTAAAAGTTTGGGTCTTATTTTTCTTTTAGATACAGTTCCATATAAAAGTAAAACATTGTATAATAGGGTCGGCACATGTAAAGTTTTATTTTCAGAAATTTTGTTCTTATCTTAATGTCTGTTCATCAGTAAATTCACAAGCAAAAAACAATTTATCAAGAATGTGTCTTGATGGTTATTATAACGTGTAAACTCCTCTAGTTTCTATACAAATTCAAGCGAGTTATCTTCTCTATTATTTGCAGAGAATAAATTTACAGTTACTTCGGTATTTTGTTATTTATAGTACTTCTATTTAAAAAAGAAATAAAAAAATGGAAAAGGGTTTGAGCAAAACATTCACAATAAAATAGCTGTAAATTTCACATGCATCTTGGCTAAATACTGAAACATGTAATAATTTATATAGATAAATAGAGGGACTTCTATCAGTGGCCGTTCATGTCATTGGCGCTACATATTCACGCGTAATACAAAAGTCACGCGAAAATTTGGTTAAAATGACGCGTAATGAATTAATATTCACGCGTGATTTTTGGTAAATTACGCGTGATATTATTTACGCGTAATTATTGACTGTATCACGCGTGAATCTATTCGTATTACGCGTAATTTGTCTACGATATGACGCGTCATTTCCGAACGCAATTAAACCAATGAAATAGACTGTTACAAATAAGGATGGTCTGTTTGCAAATATGGCTACCTCTCGATGTCAACAAAGTGAGCGAGAGAGATTCCTGCAGCGAGTAAATGAAACTGCGGATTACTGTTGGCGAATCGGCCAATCAGACAGACAGGATGAAGATACCATAACCAGTTTACATCATATGACCTAATTTACGGAGGGTACCCTAGTACCCTAGGTTCGTATAGTGAAAACGGCAATTTGGACCAACTTTGGTAATGCCGGCTGGACCTTTCTAGGGGCTTTGCAAAGTTGGGCCTTACAGGGCAGGTAGGTACATGTAATAGCTTTCATTTGAGCCAGCGTATGATCCCTAGACCCGTAGAAAATTTTGGACCTAATTTACGGAGGATACCCTAGTACCCTAGGTTCGTATAGTGAAAACGGCAATTTGGACCAACTTTGGTAATGTCTGCTGGACCTTTCTAGGGGCTTTGCAAAGTTGGGCCTTACAGAGCAGGTAGGTACATGTAATACCTTTCGTTCGAGCTATAGCGTATAATCCCTAGACCCGTACGAAAAATTCGGACGCAGTTCCATAGAGGGTACCCTACATCGCAAAATACCGATTTGGACCAACTTGGCTAATGTGGGCTGGACCTTGCTAGGAGCTTTGCAAAGTCGGGCCATATAGGGCAGTTAAGTACATGTGATAGCTTTCATTTGAGCCATAGCGTATGATCCCTAGACCCGTCCGAAAATTTTGGGACCTAATTTACGGGGGGTACCCTGTACTCTAGGTTCGTATAGTGAAAACGGCAATTTGGTCCAGTAAAGTAAGTGAGAACCGAACCGTCAATCTAAAAGCGAACAATCCAAGGACAATGACAACACCAGAAACAAAAAAGGCAGAAAAAAAACAAAGACACAACATGGGTACAGCACAGAAAAGAAAAATGAAGACACTCACACACAAAGATGAACATCACAGACCCAATATAAAACCATGGGTGAGATCAGGTGCACCGGTAGAGTCAGCATCTCCTGCTTCTTATAAGACACCCGCCGTGTTGAACATGTCAAATCCGGTAGTAAAGTCAAATTCGGTAGAGGAAACAACAATTAAGCTTTAAAGGAAAAGATCTGTTGTCATGTGGGAAACAGATATCCCATAGCGGTCCACAAGATGATGATGTCGACCGTAAAACTTCTAGAGGGATGACTTCAAGTTTTGGGTAACGTACCCTTGTTGAAGTAGCCTATTTGTGAGCAACCGGGCTCTATCAAGGAAGTCACTGTATCGAACACAGGCTCTTGAATAGCGAATGAGCTGGGAGATGTAAACTCCATATGCCGGCGCTTTTGGGATGTTGCTACAAAGAAAAGGGAAGTTTACTATTGGAAAGGTGAAGTCATCGCGTTTGTCGTACAGCTTAGTTTGAAGTCTCCCTCTGTTGTCAATTTCAAGGTGAAGGTCAAGGAACGAGGCTGATGTAGAAGTGTCTGTGGTATCCTTAATTTCGAGCTCTTTTGGATAGATCAAATGAAGAAAATCACCAAAGCGAGGGTTGTTTAGCGACAAAATATCATCTATATAACGTAAGCTAAAGTTAAAGGATTGTGCCAGTCTTTTATCTTTATTTTGAAGAAGCTTTTCGATGAATTCAGCTTCATAAGAGTGAAGAAACAGATCGGCTAGGAGAGGCGCACAGTTTGTGCCCATAGGAATTCCGATAGTCTGTTGAAAAACAAGTCCTCCAAACTGGACAAATATATTGTCGATCAGAAACTCTAACATTTTAATCACTTCTTCCTTTGTATATTTTTTCTCCGATTCGGAGTTATTTTTCACAAAGTAGGCTTGTTCTCTACCTACAACAATGTACCTATATCTACGTTCACCGTTCTTACGTGAGAAACATATATGAATTAAACCTTTCAGCCCACATTAGCCAAGTTGGTCCAAATCGGTATTTTAGGATGTAGGCCGCGTCCAAATTTTTCGTACGGGTCTAGGGATTATACGCTATAGCTCGAACGAAAGGTATTACATGTACCTACCTGCCCTGTAAGGTCCAACTTTGCGAAGCCCCTAGAAAGGTCCAACCGACATTACCAAAGTTTGTCCAAATTGCCGTTTTCACTATACGAACCTAGGGTACTATGGTACCCTTCGTCAATTAGGTTCCAAAATTTTCGTACGGGTCTAGGGATCATACGCTATGGCTCAAATGAAAGCTATTACATATACCTACCTGCCCCGTGAGGCCCATTTTTGGGAAGCTCCTACCAAGGTCCAGTCCACATTAGCCAAGTTGGTCCAAATCGGTATTTTGCGATGTAGGGTACCCTCTATGGAACTGCGTCCGAATTTTTCGTACGGGTCTAGGGATTATACGCTATAGCTCGAACGAAAGGTATTACATGTACCTACCTGCCCTGTAAGGCTCAACTTTGCAAAGCCCGTAGAAAGGTCCAGCCGACATTACCAAAGTTGGTCCAAATTGCCGTTTTCACTATACGAACCTAGGGTACTAGGGTACCCTCCGTAAATTAGGTCCCAAAATTTTTGTATGGGTCTAGGGATCATACGCTATGGCTCAAATGAAAGTTATTTCATGTACCTACCTGCCCTATAAGGCCCGACTTTGCGAAGCTCCTAGCAAGGTCCAGCCCACAGTAGCCAAGTTGGTCCAAATCGGTATTTTGCGATGTAGGGTACCCTCTATGGAACTGCGTCCGAATTTTTCGTACGGGACTAGGGATTATACGCTATAGCTCGAACGAAAGGTATTACATGTACCTACCTGCCCTGTAAGGCCCAACTTTGTAAAGCCTCTAGAAAGGTCAAGCCGCCATTACCAAAGTTGGTCCAAATTGCCGTTTTCACTATACGAACCTAGGGTATTAGGGTACCCTCCGTAAATTAGGTCCAAAAATTTTCGTACGGGTCTAGGGATCATACGCTATGACTCAAATGAAAGCTATTACATGTACCTACCTGCCCTATAAGGCCCGACTTTGCGAAGCTCCTAGCAAGGTCCAGCCCACATTCGACAAGTTGGTCGAAATCGGTATTTTGCGATGTAGGGTATCCTCTATGGAACTGCGTCCGAATTTTTCGTTCGAGTCTAGGGATTATACGCTATAGCTCGAACGAAAGGTATTACATGTACCTACCTTCCCTGTAAGGCCCAACTTTGCGAAGCCCCTAGAAAGGTCCAGCCGATATTACCAAAGTTGGTCCAAATTGCCGTTTTCACTATATGAACCTAGGGTACCAGGGTACCCTCCGTAAATTAGGTCATATGATGTAAACTGGTTATGGTATCTTCATCCTGTCTGTCTGATTGGCCGATTCGCCAACAGTAATCCGCAGTTTCTTTTACTCGCAGCAGGAATCTCTCTCGCTCACTTTGTTGACATCGAGAGGTAGCCATATTTGCAAAAAAACCATCCTTATTTGTAACAGTCTATTTCATTGGTTTAATTGAGTTGAGAAATGACGCGTCATATCGTAGACAAATTACGCGTAATACGAATAGATTCACGCGTGATACAGAAAATAATTACGCGTAAATAATATCACGCGTAATTTACCAAAAATCACGCGTGAATATGTACAATTCACGCGTGAATATTAACTTATTACGCGTCATTTTAACCAAATTTACGCGTGACTTTTGTATTACGCGTGAATATGTAGTGCCAGTGACATGAACGGCCACTGATAGACTTCTGCCATTATGATAAACATCTTCACCTTTAGTACATTCTATGTAATTTATTTATTGAATATGCAAACAGTAAATAAGCAAAAATCAATATATTTCTTGGAAATGTTTAAAACTAACTGGAAAATGAACCAGGAAAGGAAATTCATTTCACTTATGTGCAACTGGATTTTTGAATTACTTAAATATATTGTTATTTCTAGAATTTCCAATTGCGGGGTCAAAATTGGTTCAAAACTAGAGTTGTAACGGGAAAAATTTCTTATCTACGATTAGACAAAATACAAGTAGTACTATATCCTAAATTATATACGGATATTTGGCGAATTAAGGTGAGCATTAGATCACAATGATAACATTGAGCATGGTTGTGGTGAATAAAATAAAATAAATGAAGTCTTGCACTTTTCGTCGATTAACCAACTTTTCCAATGCCGTTTCCAAATACACGGATTCTCGAGAAGAGAATATAGGCAGACCAGTAAGAATTGATCCTGCTTCTAAATTATCTAATTACAAAAAACAAACAGGATGACAATAAACCGTATTGACTAAACCCATCCCACAACTTGCATGCATATTAAAAAAAATCAAAGAGGAAAATTTAAATGTTCCAAATAATTTCGGCTCAATAAGTATTTAATTTCCTAAGGACTCCCAATCTGTATACCATGTTTTCTATATAACAATTACTATCACCAATAAATGTAATACCCTAGAGTTTGTGCGATACGACAGCCTCCGCAATTTGGTATTCAAAATTTATATTAATGACAGATTCAGTGTTTCCATTTGAAAGTATTGTTTCTTTTGTTTTCTTTTGGATTAAATTTTGACGAGCTATATCTTGAACCACAGTGATATTGTTTCTATTAGCAGTACAGCATCTAAAAATGTAAACTTAATAGACTTTATTATACTTCATGCAAATTTCTGATGAAATCGAGTCAATCATTTGTTCTTTGGAATGTGATATTTTGCAGTATGTCTGTTTGTCCTCGCATTCCCTTCGCAAACAACGGCAGTAGAATACCAAAGGAATAAGGGAAGCGAGGACCACAAAAATCGAAGTCAAAAGACATTGAATGTCGAAATGTAATCCTGACCACCTGTTTTATGTGCCAACACCTCACTATTTTATAACGCCAAGTTTTCTTACATTCGACTTGATGAGTGTCCTGTGTTTGTCTATACGTTGTATTCGTCCACTAGCTAAGACACTAGTGCTTTTGTCGGGCAAAGGATGACAGTGATTGTAAGAGCACTTTGCAAGTTTAATTGATGTTTGTTGACAATACCGCATCTATGACCAATGAAGACATGGATGTAGCGTTACTCGACAATTAGCAAAGAATTCTGCTTAAACCGGTGCTAGGGGCCGTCTTGAACTAACTATGATTTATGAGCAAAGTTCATTGTTGAAGGCTTCATGGTGACTTCAAGATGAAGAACAACAATAAAAGCGTTGTTCCTTTACTTGTTGTTTACCATGTATTTGTAGAGACTTTGTCTCATGTGCATTTACTCCATATCCTTTTATTCACCATGGAAAAAAGCAGCAACCGAGAAAAGCAAAGACGTAAGACAGCTACAATGCACGGAAATAAAAAGACGACATTTAGAACTAAGGCACTCATTGTGTGAACTCCTATGAAAAACGGGAGTGACGTCAGGTGCTCCAGGAAGAAGTTTGCCGAACTTGAAAAATATCATCTTCTCCGAACGAGATTTACCGATTAGTATTAAGTCAAATTTACTGATCTAAGCCCAAGTAGACAGTTCTTAGTTTCATGAAAATTTCTGTCACTAACATATATGCCATGTTATATACCCCTTAAAAATACTACGGCTTCATTCCGTGTATGACACTCGGTGGATGTCCTAAGTACTGGATTTGCCTTCCTATTTCGGTATTTTTGGTAATGAGTATTTCTTTGTTTACAATTTTTCGATTATGGTTTTCCATATCATTTAATTTTAATGCTGCTGATGAGAGGTTACTCCTTAAAACACGTGTACAGCATAACTAAATTTACTGTTCGTTTTTGCAACTTTGGTATTTTTGTATTTTTATTTCCATAGGTGTCTTCAAGGTCAACTGAAGAATGCTTGGATACGATAGACAGCAAGTCTGCGAAATAAACATGCTGTCCTTACAGGCAGCGCATTAAAAAATTAATTTCAATGGAAGGAGAAAATGATTCGACTGAGTTTGAAGAGTTTTCCCCAAGTGACGCTAAATGTTGTGAATTCTGCAATTATCCAAATAACATACCAACTCTTGCTTAGCGAGCAGTACAATAAAATCATAAATCATGAATAGTAGAAAAAGGAAGGGAAACGGGAATGTGTCAAAGAGACAACGACCCAAAGGGGAGTAATAAGAACTCAAAGTCACCATAAGATCATCAAAGAACGGCGAGGAAACCCCACACCTAACGGCAGGTCAGAGTCGGTCCCTAAATAAAGAGTTATCAAGTTCAGCGAAATAAACATCATCCTAAACTCCTACAGACATACAATAAACTAACTAGAAAACAGACAAGACACATGAAGGTTGAAAAAATTTTCTGACTTAGGACAGGCGCAAATCTGCTGTTAAACTAGTTTTATTGGACCCAAACCTTCCCCCAATAGCCAATCCGATGAATAAACAAACAACCGTGACAACAATAAAATTCAGTTAGCAGTAGGACTGAGTCAGTTGTGAAAAATGAAACTGAAATACTTAAATATACGGACATAAACATGAAATTACAAAAGACTACTAGCAGTTAACTTCGTTTTGATTTTATACATTACTTCATTTTCTTTTTTTTTATTCTAGTATTTCCAGTTTTAATCTAGCTCTATTTGGCAAATGTTAGTGTTTAACAAAATTTGTACAAGTGTTGTTATCCATGTTTCATTCTTGAGAGACCGTATTATATATTCTGTAATATAGTGAAATGAAGGCAATCAGTATTATAAAAACATACGCTCTTCAGAGGAGGGTGTTATGGAGATTACCACACTTGGAAAAAATATCACACGAAGAGAACATTTCACCCTCGACTCTGTCTCGGGAAATATTTTCCCCATGTAATATTTTTTTCTTCTTTTGGTAATCTATCATAACATCCTCTACTGTAGGGAGTATGTTCATGATATCGCAGTTTTTGTTTGTTTTGTTTTGGGCACAAAAGTGTCAATCCCACATGACCACAAAACGAACATGAACAAAAAATATTCAAGACACCACAAAATACAAAGTGATATCTATATGTGCTTGAGGATTGAACCCTGTATTAGATCCCTACACTAGCCTTCCTTCTTTATAATACTTTCACAGTATTTGCCATTTATTTTTCTTTGCAAAATAGTAAAATAGCAAATAGACAATAAATATTGTGCATTATTAAATAGTTATGTAAAATATGATTAAAATTGTCTATGCAATACAAAATGTTTAGAGCATATATAGATAGGTTTACTGGACAAATACGATCAAGCAGGCCAAATACGGATTTACTGGCTCAATATGGATTTACTGCCCAATATGGGTTTACTGGGCCAATACGGCCAGGCCCAATACGGACTTCCGGTTCATTAAATCTTTAACAAAATGGCGGCAATATCATGAACAGAACATAATTCCATGTGAATAGACTGCTACAATGTAAACCCATCGTACATTTTTTATTACGATTTATTTTAAAACGGAAATTCAGTTTCATTTCCGGGATCCGATCCCGTATTTCTACATTCAATTTGCAGAAGTTCAAGGACATCAATGACATCGCTGGTTTTTTGACATTCTGAAAAATACTTTGATAGTTCAGTGATGTTTAAAATGAAACATCATAGTATTCAAACATGTCAACAATCAGATTTCAACACAAAATGCTACGAAGATCAGAAAAGTAATCTATTTCAGGTAACCACCACTCGCTGAATTGAATTTGAGTCATTTGCGTGGCTATGTTTATCCATGCCGTCATATCACAAGTCAAATTTACAAATGTAAGAGACTGTTCCCCATAGCAGACATACATGAAAATAAACTTGAGGATAAAGGAAAAGTAAACTTAAAAATTGACTGACAAGTCCTTCGCCCATTTTGTTGCAACTGAATCCATAGCATAGTTTTACATAACTATTAAATAAAGGCGTCATAGAATGTTATTTTTCACATTGGTCCTGTATGATGTCCTCGGACAGTCGTATTGGGCCTCGGACAGCCGTATTTGGCCTCGGCGTTGCGTCGGCCCAATACGGCTGTCATCGCCCCAATACGACCGTCCTTGGACATAAAACAGGACAATATGAAAAATCCCATGCTATAACCCTATAATATTATTACAAAATAGTGGAATGAATAACAATGCTGGAAAATGGTGAAAATTTGATAAAAAGGGTGATATTTTTAGAATTTAATTCAAGGAACTGTTGCAATAGCAGCGAGAACCAGGACGATAACCTGAAATGTAAATCACAGTCGACCCTAGTCAATTCAGACATTGGAAATGAGACTTAATCTCCTTTGCATTTACTCCTTTTCTCTTCATTGTCAATATTAGGCTGGAGTTTATCTCCCCTGCAGTGTGGAGCCCGTAAAAAGATTCCCCATGAGAGAGATGTATGCATCTATATATATTTCAGTCACGGTGTACTTGCCTTTGAGAGAATTTCTCATAGGGATGCACTATCAAACTGTCAAATTTTGATCTTTTTATTTTTTGTAATTTCGAATTGTTATTCTGACCACCTGTTTAATGTTCCCACAACTCATGATTTTATTATACCAAGTTTTCTTCCTATTACCTCGATGAGTGCCGTTTGGTTGTTTAAATGTTGTGATCGATTTGCATTTAGTCTTTTTGCCGGGCAACGGATGACAGCGATTAAAAAAACACTTTGCCAGTAAATTTAAAGTTTGTTGACGATTCTGCATCAACTGGCAAAGTCACAAGGATGTAGCGTCGCTTGACATCTAGCAATGAATTCCGCTAAAACCAGTGCTAGGGGTCGTTTTGACTTGCTATGAGGTATGAGTACAGCTCATTGTTGAAGGCCTCATGGTGGCTTCAATGTAAAGAACAACATTAAAACAGTTGTTCCATTGCTTAGTCTTACCATGTTTATGTAGAGACTTTGTCTCATTGGCTTTTACTTCATATCGGGATTTATCAATAAAAGCGGTAAAAAAGTCAAAGCATATTACATTGTAAGTGAAGAGTTCATTTTAGTTCGTGCAAGAACAATATCAATATAACGAAAACTGAAATAAAGGGCTGTGGCTACCTTATCTTGTTTTTCTGAACTAGCAATTACATGAAGTTAATGTAAGTCACAACCTAACCATTAGTCTAAAAAGACTGCTACAAAGACAATGGCAATATCAGAAACATATAAGCCACAGACCCAAATTAATGCCATAGTGCATTCTAACCAAAAGTCGGGTCCAGTTTAAAAAAAATCGCAACATTTCAAACGAAATGAAATTGGCATGCTTGCATAAGTCACAATCCAATTTAAATATTGAATTGCCAGAAAAATCGTCTGCTGGTTTTTGCTGTATTAGCATTAAATTTGATATATATCATAGAAGGAAGTTAACCTATTACAGCAAAATAAAAAACAAAAGTTCTATGACTGGAAATTCAAAATATTCTTTATGTGTCATTGCTTTAGAGCATACAGAATTTACTTTTTCAGTTTCCAGTTACATGTACTCCCGTCAAATTGTTGCGCCTAAATTAGTTTGCCAATATCGTGCAGAGTTTTTTTCTTTGTCTCTGAATTAGACATTGTTTAAAATAGAAAAAGAAGGGAAATGCCTATATTAGAAAACTAACTAGGAATTCACATATCCAGGTATATCATCCTTGACCTCGAGGGTTTAAGGTTTTATGTTGTTTTGTTTGTTTGTTTGTTTGCTTTTGATTGCTTGTTTATTGTGTTGTTTCCTAGATTTATTTTGCTTGATTGAGTGTGTGCTTTTTATTAGTGTCTTTTTATTTTTGGAAGAAATGAACAAATTAAACTTAAAATACACAGCATACAAATTTTCAATGGCATATATAGTATAAGTAATGTAATAAATACCGAAGCAGTTATTCGATTGAAAGTTACAAGACAAGAAGAATATATTGACCATATTTTTTATTTAAATTCTATTATCATGATATTATTAAGAGAGGATCAGCAGGTTTTTTTTAGAATTTACTTTTGCGATTTAGACCCATCCGCTAAAAGTGCGAAAAATTAAAACCACGTGAAAATTACCGGCTAAACGGTATTTCAATTTTACTTTGCAGAGAATAAGGATAATGCTGAGCACTCAATTCACAGATATAGATTCCCCTTTTTTCTTCCTTCCAGTAGAAAGTGTGGACTAACCAAACTGAAAACTGATCATATAAGTAATTAAATTCATCATCATCGCTGTTCTTCTCCGTACTGTTAGATTCTTTGTATGATTTTATTGATATATATTCATAACCAAAACCTCTACAGTAAATAACCACCTTGTTATCTACAGGATGGTAAAAATGACTCGTTATTGCTAATGATTCGGGAGAGAAAAATGGCGGTGAAAGTTTAATACCGTCATACAAGTAGCTGGTCAGATCAAAAGACATTCCAATTTCAGAATTAGCAATATTTTTGCTAAATACCCGTAGCCTATAAACACCGGTGAAGTCAGTTTGTGTTCTGTCGGACAGTATCAAGTGTACATCTTTACCGGTAGAAGTTGTACTACTCTCAGATATATCAATGAGACCTTCCTCGTCCTTTCGGCATATACTACCACACCATGCAGATACATATTCATAATCATTGGCGATTTTTCTGTCGAATCCCTCAAAACCAGCAATAACTGATCGTATTATGGAATCTGATTTTGGATCAAAGTTGAACTTTGCTGCATACGTTTTAGCATCATTGTCCTTAGACAAGAAGTAATTTAACGGGTCAAATGTTTGTTCATTACTGTTGACGTCTTCAGGAAAATCTAGATCTTTTCCGTGTATTTTAATTGTGTAGTAAGATGTACTGTAAAACCATCGAGTTTCCATTTTTCCCATGTCATATATGTAGTCTTCCAGTTGATATTTGACGTAGAACTTGAAATTTTTTTCTCTCAAAACATGTATAGGGAGTTTCGTTTCAATGTAATACCAATGTAGCGTGTGTTCTTTTAGATATAATCTATGGATGCCATGAGCAAAGTTATCTGATTTCATG
Organism: Modiolus philippinarum; assembly: GCA_002080025.1. Lineage (NCBI taxonomy): Eukaryota > Metazoa > Mollusca > Bivalvia > Mytilida > Modiolidae > Modiolus > Modiolus philippinarum. The sequence continues at coordinate 69,485 of MJUU01009246.1, forward strand.
AAAACTGAAAACAAAACAAATAGAACGAACATAAATCTATTTAGTTGGCTACCTCATTGTTAGCATTATAGGTATTATCTTTTTTGTTTTGAGACTTTCAGTGTTGAAATGGTTAACGAACTCCCGCTACCTGGTCAGGCCATGCAAATAGTACTTTCTGAGACAAATTTATCGAATCAACATTGTTTGAGAGAATTTATGCTGACTATCACATTGGTTGTTAGCAAATAAACAATATACAGTTATTGACTGGGTCCGAAAACAGCTGTTGTTTGAGGACCCAGTCTATAACTGTTTTGTTATACCTTATTATGTTCAATGAATACGCTCCATTTCATCTGAATACAATTCACGTCGCCAATTTGGTTATGCAGACGACAGGAGATCATGTGATATGGGCGTGATATTTTTGAACCAATCAAAATAAGGCAGGTGGTCAACAGATCGGTGTCGGTCAACAGACTGAAAACTGTTGACTGGTCAACAGATCATTTTTTGGTTGAAGAAATAAAACAGACAAATTGTCGATATTTTTCCCTAATAAGAAAAAGAAGGGAAACGGGGAATGTGTCAAAATATTATAAGGTATAACAAAAAGAGTTTAGGCCTTAATTCAAGATATTAGATTATACTTTGTCTAAATTATATTTCTGGTAAAATCATAAGGTGCAGAAAATTTGTGCGTTGACTGCATAGTATTGTGTGCAATACTTACATTTTGTACTTCAAGATGAGGAACAATAATAGAAGCATTATTCCATCGCATTGTTTAACCATGTTTTTGTGAAGACTTTGTCTATTTTGCATTTACTCCATGTCCATGTATTTTTTTTTCGATCAGCTAATATAAATGTTGCTAAATTGTCCAAGACGTCCAAGGAAAAATATATCTAATGATAAATATAATATTTCAAAGTACAAAAAATCAGGTCACGTATTGTAAAAATATTCATAGCGTCAATCTATGCTTACAGTTTTTTTTATAGATTTGAAAGAGAATAAGACAAAATAACAAAATACCGAAGTAACTGTGAACTTAATCTCTGCATTTGTGCATTTCGACAACTTATGTCTCTTCAGTGCAGATAAAATCAAAACATCTGGAAATCCGTAAACCGAAATGTGTGTAAATGCTGACAGAGAAGAAAATTACTAATATGATCTAAAAAGGAAAGCCAAAATCACCTAAGGACAGAGCTTTGCAAGAGGGAGATACTCTATAGTTTTTAACAAAATTTCATTCAATTTAGATATTACAAGTTTTCAAATTAAATAGGTTTTCGGGCCAGCACCGAAGTACATGCTTCTGGGTTGGTGAATACCTTCTGGGACTAACAGTCCACCAGCAGGATAAGGGATAATAATAAAACAGTTATGCCATCAAGTGTGAGCAAAATACTAACGGGAAAAAGATGAAATTACCTGGATTTAAAATTATACCAAAACGTGATTTCAATGAACCTATGTAGTACGCTGAACCACTTGATCATTTGATAATTTTGTAGTTCAACTGAAAGCATAGACCTAAAAAAGGTATAAATACTTTGTTTTGGTGGGGAGGTTTCTTGATCTTCAGCACTTGAATCCTTAGAAAATATAAACTTGCTTTGATTTATATGTTTCTTAAAAAAGGAGAAATAATCGAAGCATTATAGCTATTAGCTTACAGTAATGATAAAATGACCATTGGTCACATAGCTTCAAAATTATGTGAAGTGTTTTTACTTGCTACACTACATATTTCGTAAGGAGTAAAAATAATTATCAAATCAATACAAAAATATACATGAAACTTAATGTAAAAAATATTACAGAAGATAAATACAACTGAACAATGATAGGAACTCACTAAAGTATATGTTTATCGTCTTATTTGCAATACAGTGATTTTTGGGCATGAAATTACAGCGTAGAACAAAATTTTTACATTGCTACTGGGACCATATAATGTTCTTATTTCCAATGTGGATTTCTTATGTTTGGGTTCTAGTGCTGCTGACGAGGAATTAATTTCCGTAATGGCCATACTGCTTATTAAAATTAATTGCAGTTTGAGTTACCATATGTGTAATGGCCTCATCTTCATTTACTCAATATCCTTTCGTAAAATCTTTATATTCGATGGAATTAGTCCTGCATAATTCTGTTTATTTACCATTTAAAAGATCTACTTTTCGCGTAAGACCCTATACACGTATGCATAATGAGGATTCCCTTGAAAAGAAAGACGAACTTTGTTAGGTGGAGTTCTACAGTTCGCTAGGAATAATTTCAGTATCCTATAGACCTGTAGATACTAATGATAAATGCATTTAATTTAAAGATGTTTTATGTAGCACATTTGCTGTTAAGTTTTTTGTGCAAATATCTGTCAGAGATAGAGATCTTATTGAAAAATTAGGCAGATGTTCTCAAACGTGTACCACCATTCATTACGTTACTACTTTTGAATTATTAATTGAAAGGCATCCATCATTATTGAGTCGTAATATACATTGAGTCGAATACATAAAGCTACTGATTCGGATTCTCAGACTCAAGATATGAATAAATCGTCATATTTGAGATCAACCATTGATGTGCCGGTCTTTTCAAGAAGAATGAAAAACTAATTACTTGTGTTTACAGGGACCTCATCAACAAACCACTGTTCATCCAATTGAGCTGTTGTACCAGGACCATACTGTTTGAAGCCAAAGGATATAATGGTTGTATTAAAGCGATTTTTCTCCACTTTCAGTGTTTCTAGTTTGAATTGTTCCTTGTTCGTAGCAGAACTATCAAATGCAACTGGAGGAAGTGTCTGAAATTAATAGCAAAAAGGGTATGCAAGTCTCGTAATGCAAAACTGAGAGTTCACGATAAAAATACGTTTGGCGAATTTTGCCTGTCACAAAAGGACATCTACGACATTGAAATTCCTTTATGCAAATTTTGTCAGAATAAACTTAAGGTCAATATTTATGTTTTATCGATAATTTGTATGAATTTTCTTTAATCTACAGAGACTGATAATCTAACAAAATACCGAATTTGACATTATCACGAAATCAACTGGCCACTGTGAAGACGTCACGTGTGGGTTGTTATGCTGACGTAATATTTTGGTCCAATTTGTCAATTTTATACGCGTTATACGTTGAATGAGGAATGCATATGAATTATAAAAAAAAGGAAAAAAAAAGATTTATTGTGGTAAAATAGAAATTTCAAGTTCTATATATCCCTTCATGAATTACCGATATTAGAAATATACGACATTAACCGACTCACTTGATACCGGTCGTGATAAAGTCAGTATCAAAAACAAAACGCTCTATGTTCCAATTACCTTTTAGTTTTAAATTGGACAAGACTTCCAGGTAATTGTCTGATGTCACGACGTGGTAAAACACTGTCTTGCATACAATTTAAATTTTATTTCAAATTGTGATTACAAGAAAATACTAATAACTGAAAAGGAGTGGCATTCAAGAAGAGAAATATTGAACAGCGACTGAACAAGAGAATTACAACAAAATATACCGAGGACAGTAGCAGTTGTAGATCAAGGTCCGGTGTCCAATGAAGATCTGAACTTAAGGTAGTTCGACACTAATACACGGCGCATTCGATTGGCGCATTTGCGAAACACGAGTCGGATGCGGAATTGACTTGATTTTCAAACCGGAATATTCCTGCATTGGCCTATTCACTGTGACGTCATAATAGATAAGCATACACTTTCCCGCGAATTAGCTCCCTTTTCCCGTAAATATTGTCTATTTCGTAAACTATATTAAATATCTCTCTTCATCGAACGGTGACATATAGATTTTTTCAGCGTAACAGATAGCTTAAGTGTATATCTCTGAAATATCAAAAAATGAAAAAAATCTATCTGATATTTATTTTATATTAAAGATTAACAATAAGCATGTTATCGCGGTTCCCTATATATTCTTTGTAGATATTGCTGAAAATTACTAAATTTGGCCTTATTTTCAAAGCCAGATAACAGGAAAAGATGAGCGGTGACATATCATTTTTATTTTATTTTTTGAATATATCGGTTAAGACCTACAAAATATCTTAAAAGAAAGAAATTCTGTCTGAAATTTTTATTAGGATCGAACTACCTTAAGCTTATATACAAACCCGAAAATCCACATTATTTAAATATTTAATAAGAAATCAGAAGGAAATGAGGTAAACAAAAGGTGTTTGTTTTACAATAGCATGTAATAGTTGTGTACGTGTTTGTGTTATCTATGTTTGGATACCAATCACTGAACTGCTTAGTATGAATTGAGACTTGTTGAATGTACTTTTAGTACATATCCCTTCATTTTCAATGTTCTTTATATTTGAAATATGTATTTAACTGACATATTTCGAAGTTTTGACTTCTGCTTTTGATTTTTGTGTAAGGCCACTTTGATGTGATTTGTGCACCGAACGACAAAAACATTTTACCTATATGATGAGACAAGGCTTGTACATCGAACGACAAAAACACCTTTGTGACAAAAGGCAATGTTCTGACAATATTATGGCTTTGACATTTATCACAATCTGGACACACAGAAGCTATAGTTAGTCGTCATATAAGCGGGAGGTTGATGTATCATTAACCCTGGTTTAACCCACCATTTTATTTCTAAAATGCCCGTTCCAAGTCGGGAATATGACGGCTTGCCAACAATGTTCTGTGTTTGGTTGTGTTTTCTCGATTCTGCCCTACGTTTTACGGACTTTCCTTACTGGGTCTCCCTGTAATTGCTTCAAACTTTTGTTGTCACTTTTATATATAGTTCACCTGCGTTCAATTAGTACACAACATTGCTTTAAGTATTTGTGTTCTTTTTGTGTGTATGTCGCGTGCATGCTGTGTATGGTGAATTTCAATCTCTTCTGAAGATAAACGTCAGCTAATCTATAAAACAGTTAGGCCACCTGTTCAATATTGTTTCTGATGTAAGAAGATTGAAGAGAAAACTGCACTTTTATTTAACTGTGTATAGATAATTATATTGTTTTAAGGAATTTAAAAAGGGGAAACTGGATAAGTTCCTTATATATTTGTATGAACTTTCAATAGCTGACCTTTTTACTTGATGAAAATTAATATAAAGAACTTCTTCATAATTAAAGCCGTTTTTCTCTATTACGTCATTACCACAGCATGATGTATTGAACTTTTCGTCAGGTGGATAATTTCTTTTTTTCTGTTGCAGCTTACTTTTTTACAACCACATCTTACTATCTTAACTATCTTTCCATCGAAACATGTCATCACGCTGCTTTGTCACTTTATTTTTTTAACTAAAGTAATCTTTGTAAGATAATACCAGAACATTGCAAGTGACCACAAAAGTATGGGAAGTTACCGTTTGTTGATGTACTTTGTTTTGACGAGAGTAAATAATTTTCATACAATTGTATCTGGGTTTATCTCCGAGGAAAGTCGGAGCATGGATATTACTAAATTTGTAGTAACGGTGAGTGACCCCGGGGACTACCAGTCTGCCAGCAGAAGCATCAGCCCAATTGTTAAAAAAAAAACGACGTATGCATTGTTCTGCATTTGGCCATTCCGACAAGTTGAACTTAATATTTGTAAAAGCTTTTAGAGAAGAAATTACAAATAAGAGGTGAATGGAAAAAGCCAAAATCAACTTAGGGTAGAGCAATGGTTTCCAGAGCTAACAATGAAGTCCTGTTTAGAGGATGGTGAACTCGAGAACTAACAGTCCAGAAGCAAGGTATCAGGTAACTTGTAAAATACCCACGTTTATTTTAAATATAGTTCTGCATATATACGTTTCGACAACTTGTGTCTCTTTAGTATGCATCTAATCAAAATATTTGGAAATATAAAAACCGAAATATTTGTAAATGCTGACAAAGAGCAAAGAGTATTATAAAATCCTTTCAGCTGAAGTTGTTTGTAATATTTTTGTTTATATTTGTACATGTGTTTCTATGTACAACATATAGAGATGTTCCTGGTCCGTAAATGATATTCCAAAGTTGATCATGATAAATATATAGATTATAACATGCCATTTTTCATATCAGACCCATTATCAGCCAAGGAAAGAATCTCAGACTGAGTGCCAAATGGGGTAAATTCTACTACCAAATGATAAATCATCATATTGCACACCAACGTTAATTGACGTTTCCAGACCACACCCCTTCCACATCCGCATTAGATATACCACATCCCTTTTGGGTGTCATTATTGACTAATTTCATGTCAGTCAAATATAATACAACCTATAGATAATAACTTTTTTTCAATGTTTCATCGCTCCGTGGCAACTTGTTTCTGTTATGACTTTGTACGTTAATTTTTGCAATGAAGTGAGAGTAATAGACGTTTTTAGCTAGATTTCACGTCTTCACGGATTTGACATAATCGGATTTGACTCAACCCTGGATTGACTCGCTGATAGTGTGACGGGTGCCGCTAACGGAGCAGGACATGCTTACCCTTCCAGAGCACCTGATGTCACTCCCGGTTTTCATGGGAGTTCACACTATGAGTGCCTTAGTTCTTAATGTTATCTTTTTATTTCCGTGCATTGTAGCTGTCCACGTCCTTCTTTTGTCTTTGTTTTTATCTGTTACCGTTTTTGCCATGTCTTTGGACTTCGATTTTTGTAGTCATCGCTTCCCTTGTTCCTTCGGTATTCTACTGTCGTTGTTTCAGCCATTTTAACACCGCAGTTTTTTTATGAAATGTTTAATAGTCTTCAAGGGCTGAAGAATTTTGAAATTATATCAGAAGAAAAACCGATATGTGCTGCTTGCCATAGTCAC
>MJUU01009247.1:4206-17839 GCA_002080025.1 Modiolus philippinarum
CTTATAAGGGGAACCCCTGCCCAAATTTTTTTTGGAAAGGGTCTCAAATTGGTTGCAATGAACAAAATAGCACTTGGTTGTCATGGAAAGAAAACCAAAAAGATATTTTTTGTTGAAAAATTGAGTTTTCTGATAAAAAATAAGGAATTTTGAGAAATATATATTACATAGCTTATAAGGGGAGCCCCTGCCCAAATTTGTTTTGGAAAGGGTCTGAAATTGGTTGAAATGGACAAAAGATCATTTTGTTGCCATTGAAACAAAACCAGAAACATATTTTTTGTTGAAAAATTGAGTTTTCTGATAAAAAATAAGGAATTTTGAGAAATATATATTACATAGCTTATAAGGGGAACCCCTGCCCAAAATTTTTTTTTTTTGGAAAGGGTCTGAAATTGGTTGCAATGGGCAAAAGTGCATTTTGTTGCCATTGAAACAAAACCAGAAGCATAGTTTTTGTTGAAAAATTGAGTTTTTTGATAAAAAAGGAGGAATTTCAGAAATATATATTACATAGCTTATAAGGGGAACCCCTGCCCAAATTTTTTTTGGAAAGGGTCTGAAATTGGTTGAAATGGACAAAAGATCATTATGTTGCCATTGAAACAAAACCAGAAACATATTTTTTGTTGAAAAATTGAGTTTTCTAATAAAAAATAAGGAATTTTGAGAAATATATATTACATAGCTTATAAGGGGAACCCTTGCCCAAATTTTTTTTTGGAAAGGGTCTGAAATTGGTTGCAATGGACAAAAGAGCATTTTGTTGCCATTGAAACAAAACCAGAAAGATATTTTTTGTTGAAAAATTGAGTTTTTTGATAAAAAAGGAGGAATTTCAGAAATATATATTACATAGCTTATAAGGGGAACCCCTGCCCAAATTTTTTTTGGAAAGGGTCTGAAATTGGATGTAATGGACAAAAAAGCACTTGGTTTCCATGGAAACAAAACCAGAAGCATATTTTTTGTTGAAAAATTGAGTTTTCTGATAAAAAATAAGGAATTTTGAGAAATATATATTACATAGCTTATAAGGGGAACCCATGCCCAAATTTGTTTTGGAAAGGGTCTGAAATTTGTTGAAATGGACCAAAGATCATTTTGTTGCCATTGAAACAAAACCAGAAACATATTTTTGTTAAAAAATTGAGTTTTCTGATAAAAAATAAGGAATTTTGAGAAATATATATTACATAGCTTATAAGGGGGACCCCTGCCGAAATTTTTTTTGGAAAGGGTATGAAATTGGATGTAATGGACAAAAGAGCACTTTGTTGCCATGGAAACAAAACAAGAAACATCTTTTTTTTTGGAAAATCAGGTTTTCTGTTAAAAAAGGAGGAATTTTGAGATATGAATTACATAGGTTATAAGGGGAATCCCTGCCCAAATTTTTTTTCTTGAAGGAGTCTTGTAATGCCTTCAAGTCCAATATGGGAGATCGTTTGGGAGACTTTTGTGTTTCGCTTGCGAACACAATTATCACTTGTTATTATTCCGCTTTCTTTCTTTATTCTCGTCCGGATTAACTTGTCCAAACAAGATCTCAGAGACCATTTGACATAGAACTTTGAAACTTTGTAGGATGTTAGCCCCATATATCTAGTTGTGCCTAAAACAAAACTTTTTGAAAAGGGGTTTATTAAGGGTACAATTGGGGGCTCAAAAAGGGGTGGGGTCTGCAATGTTCACCCTATGGGAAAATGAAATTTTGGATATTTTTCACCCTATTTCTCACTACATCTCAAAAAGTTTTAATACTAGCTTCATGAAACTCCATAGGAAAGGTGTTTTTGAGGTAAGAAAGGGTTCTACAGCATTGGAACTTTCAAAATGATTTCGGTTGTCATGGAAACCAAACAAAAAGTGGAAATTTTTAGAAATAATAGTTTATGCTAATGATTATATTATGACCACAGCAACACATATCACATATGTTATAGGGGGAACCCCTGCCCAAATTTTCTTTTGAAAGTGGTCTGAAATTGGGTTTAATGGACAAAGGAGCTATTTGTTGTAATGGAAACAAAACCAGAAACTAATTTTCTGGAAAAATCAGGTTTTCTGATAAAAAAGATGGGATTTTGAGAAATATGTATTACATAGTTTATAAGGAAAACCCCTGCCCAAATTTTGTTTGGAAAGGGTCTGAAATTGGGTGAAATGGACAAAAGAGCATACGTTGTAAGGAAACAAAACCATAAACATTTTTTTGTAGAAAAATTGAGTTTTCTGATTAAAAAGAGGAATTTTGAGAAATATGTATTACATAGCTTATAAGGGGAACCCCTGCCCAAATTTTTTTGGAAAGGGTCAGAAAATGGGTGAAATGGACAAAAGAGGACTTTGTTGCCATGGAAACAAAACCAGAAAAGAATTTTTTTGTTGAAAAATTGAGTTTTTTCATAAATAAAGAAATTTTGAGAAATATGAATTCAATAGGTTATAAGGGGAACCCCTGCCCAAATTTTCTTTTGAAAGAGGTCTGAAATTGGGTTTAATGGACAAAAGAGCTATTTGTTGTAATGGAAACAAAACCAGAAACTAATTTTCTGGAAAAATCAGGTTTTCTTATAAAAAAGATGGAATTTTGAGAAATATGTATTACATAGCTTATAAGGGAAACCCCTGCCCAATTTTTTTTTTGGAAAGAGTCTGAAATAAGGTGTAATGAACAAAAGAGCATACGTTGTAAGGAAGCAAAACCATAAACATATTTTTTGTAGAAAAATTGAGTTTTCTGATTAAAAAGAGGAATTTTTAGAAATATGTATAACATAGGTTTTAAGGGGAACCCCTGCCCAAATTTTCTTTGGAAAGAGGTCTGAAATAGGGTGTAATGGACAAAAGAGCATATGGTTGCCATGGAAACAAAAGCTGAAATGCATTTTTTTGGTTTAGAAATTGAGTTTTGTGATAAAAAATAGGAATTTTGAGAAGTATGAATTACATAGGTTATAAGGGTCACCCCTGCCTAATTTTTTTTCTTAGGGAGTCTCGTAATGCCTTGAAATCCGATATGGGAGTTCGTTTTGGAGACTTTTGTGTTTCGCTTGCGAACACAGTTATCACTTGTTATTATTAATCCCATTAAAAATTTGATGTATACATTTCACCTCCAGATTTAAAAAGAAAATTCCGTTGTATATCTACCCTTATCTGTACTTTTATATTGATATATCAATTATTTACATTGAACATCGGAACTGAGCACTGTACATTTGTGTATATGTGTAATTTAGTTTACAATGGTAAATATTTGTATGATATATATATGTTTCTCTTGTGTCTTGTTTTATGTTGGATCTTTGTACAATTCTCAGGAACTACATGTATACTTTCAACGCTAAAAACGAAACATGAATATTTTTATGAACTTCTGTTTTGGCACTATATTTCTATATGTTTTTGGCATATATTTATTGAAACTTTAAATGCAGTTAAAAACCTTTTACATCACTGGTTGTTTTCTTACACTCTTCTTTTTAATGATTTATAATTTTATTGATAGATAACCTATATGTGTATACACTTGGGTGTTGGGGGTTGGGAATTATTTATGGTATAAAACTGCAACTGTAACATTTGTATTTATATGTGTGCCTTTTATATCTAATATTATAGGAAAATTTGGAGAGTATGAAATATATATAAGAATATGTTTATACTTTGTCACTGAGTATCTACATAGTATTTTACTGCAAGTTGTGTATTTGAGTTTAATATGTCTTCTATAACAGTAGGTTCAATTAACTGTAGGGGACTGGCAGATTCTGTCAAACGAAATGATATCTTTATGAAATGTAAAAAATCATATGATATTTACAGTGTTAGTTGATACTCATTCTTGTATAGAAAATGAAAAAAGTGGTCTCATGAGTGGGGATACATTGCCCGGTTTAGGTCTTGCTCCAGCAGAAGCAGAGGAGTAGCAATACATTTCATAAACTCATTTGAATTTAAAATTAATCAAGAGTTTATGGATGTAAATGGGAATTACATAATTTTAGATATTACTATACAAGATTATAGGTTAACATTAGTGGCACTATATGGTCCCAATGGTGATAACCCTGATTTTTTCCCCCCAAAAAAATGAAGACAAAGTTACACTGTTGGGCAACACTTCCATCATAATGGTGGGTGATTGGAATGTTGTTCAAGAGTATGATATGGATACTATTGGTTATTCAAATAAAAATAATCCAAAATCTCAACTTAGAATAAAGGATATGGAAAACAATCTTGATATAGTTGACATTTGGAGAGTGAAACATCCTAATGTAAAACGATACACATGGAGGGGGCCAAACCGAAAACAGAGTAGATTAGATTACCTTTTAGTCTCATCGGATATTGAGTCATCTGTATTGGCAACAGATATAAAAGTCAGCTATAGAAAAGACCACTCACCGGTTAGTCTTAAACTACAGTTTTTAGATTTAAGCAGAGGTCCAGGAACTTGGAAATTAAATAATAGCTTACTTCATGATGTTGAATTTGTAAATAAAGTAAAAGAAGTAATAAAAAATGAGATTGTTGAATATGAAGTGGATCCAAACATTGATTTTGATAACCCAGAAAAAGTTTTCTCTGTTGACAGCCATCTACTATGGGAGACTATGAAAATGAAAATAAGGGGGGGCATCTATGTCATATAGTTCATGGCTTAAAAACGAAACAGATAAACAGGAAAAGGAATTATTTGCCAAATTAGCTTTATTGAATAATAACCTTTCTGGGAATATAGGTAGTGGAGCCAATATAGATAAATTAATAGATGATATAGATAAAGTAGAAAAGGAAATAAAAATTATAAGAGATAAAAAGATAAGTGGTATAATTACAAGGGCAAAGGCAAAAGGGCAAGCAGAAGGGGAGAGAAGTACCCGTTATTTTTGTAACTTAGAAAAAAAATTATACTGAAAAGGTGATTTCAAAACTATATGTTAGAAATGAGGAAGTGATTTCAGATCCTAAATTAATTATGTTTGAACAAAAGGAATTTTATAAAAAAAACTGTATACTAGTTCAAATCCAAAATTAGAAAATATTCATAAATCACTATTTTTGAATAATGAAAATCCTTATATTATAAAAACATCAGAGGAAGAAATACTATCCTGTAAAGGAAATATAACCTTACAGGAATGTCATAGTGCTTTGAAGAATATGAAGAACTTCAAGTCTCCTGGTATAGATGGCTTCGCAGCAGAATTTTTTGGAATGATATAAAATATATTCTGCAAAATAGTCTAAATGAAAGTTTAGAAAAAGGAAAGTGTTCTATAAGTCAACGCCAAGGTATGATTACATGCTTACCTAAAGAAGGTAAAAATAAAAATTATATGAAAAATTGGCGTCCAATCACACTCCTAAATGTAGATGTAAAATTAGCATCAGCCTGTATAGCCAGCATATTAAAACCGGTTTTACAGAATATTATAAGTGAAACTCAAAAAGGTTTTTTGAAAGGAAGGTATATTGGGGAATGTATAAGAATTAATATGGATTTAATAGAAAAATTGGAAGATGAAGAGGTTCCTGGACTCTTGGTAATGATAACTTTGAAAAAGCTTTTGATATGGTTGAGTGGTCATTTATCGAAAAAACTTTAAAATTTTATGGTTTTGGTCCTTCATTATGTAAGTGGGTAAAAGGTTTATACTGTGATATAACAAGTACAGTGGTGAATAATGGACACTTGTCACCCTTCTTCTCCCTTGAGAGGGGGTTAGGCAGGGAGATCCATTATCCTCATATCTATTTATTTTAGTTCTTGAGTTACTGAGTGCAGCACTCAAGAATGACCCAAATATAGGTGGTGTTAAGATAAATGATTCAGAATTTCTATTAATCCAATATGCAGATTACTCTTCCCTTACCTTGGATGATGATCCAAAATCACTTGAAAGTGCGTTATTTATCTTTGAAAAATTCTCTGAATGTGCTGGACTAAGAGTAAATTTGGAGAAAACAGAGGCAATATGGATTGGCTCAAAGATTGGTTCAGAAGAATCCTTTTTACCCGATAAAAATTTAGTTTGGAACACATCGGGTAAATTTAAATCATTGGGTATTAATTTTAATTTGTTTGATAAAGATAAAACATTGTGTAACTTTTCAGAAAAATTTTCGAAATTGCGAAATCTGTTAAATTTGTGGGCTTATAGGGATTTAACATACATCGGTAAGGTTACTGTGATAAAAACTTTAGCCTTGCCTCTGTTGGTTCAATGTTTGACAGTTCTGCCAAACCCTGCAGACTCAGTTTTTCAAGAAATACAAGATATTTTCTATAAATCTATTTGGGATGGAAAACCTGATAAAGTTAAAAGATCAGTGATGGTAAATGATTTAGAGGATGGGGGTTTGAGGGTACCTCATATCCGGTCTTTCTGTTATGCACTGAAAATGACATGGTTGACGAAACTGCTTGATCCCCTAAGCCATTCTCCTTGGAAAATATTACTATTAAGTACTTTAGAAGAATTTGGTGTGGTGATAAAGTTTTGACACTGAATAAAGAGGGCCTGGAGTGGGTTTCAAAGAAATTAAATGCATTATGGAAGGATATTATTTATAATTTTTCAAAACTTATTGAGGAGGATAATTCGATTGAATTAGAAGATTCATACAATATTTTGTCACAACCTTTGTGGCTGAATAAAAAAATACAAATTAGTGGTGAAATGATAATTAAAACAAATTATAGTAAAAATGGTGTTTATTTTGTAAGAGACTTGCTTTCAGAAAATAACAATTTTCTTAATTTCACTGAATTTGTGGAAAAATATCAGAATTTGTCCACAAATTTTATTGAATTCTATAGTATCGTAAGTGCGATCCCAGTAGAGTGGAAAAGAGCAATTGCTGGAAAAGAAAGACTGGATATAGTGGATACCATTTACATTGACAAATTGAAAAAACGCCAGAAGTCAAGTAAATTCTTTTATAAAATTTTTGTTGGTAGTGTCAAAGAAAATCCTATCAAATCTCAGGAGAAGTGGTCTGAGACACTAAATCTTGAGATTGATAATTGGAATGAAGTTTATTCATATGTCTTTTCTTTAACTAGGAATACAAAGCTGCAGAATTTTCAGTTCAAATTGCTGCATAGAATGCTTGCTACAAACTCTCTTTTATTTAAGGTGAGAGGTACGTAAATAAGCGCCTCTACCGGTGAACGTTATAAATTTGCTTTAGAATGAACGTAAAATTATTTTAATTTTCACTTTAAATTATCGTCGTTTCAAACTATATCCTACAATTTTTCTGAAAATTGATATTATGTTGCCAAAGAAATTTCTGTTTTTTATATAATTTTTTTATAGGGTCACCGAGTTTGTTTTCGTGATATAGATCGCTGAATAGATGTTCATCTTTCAAATCATGCATGAAATCATTACTTTTATCGACGACGTCGTTTTTTGACGGCGGATTTTATTGAAAAGATCTATTTTTGGTGTGCCTATTCTATGTTCAACTATTTATACCGGCGAAATTAATTCGGTGACCCTATATAAAATTTACACCATTAAAATGGGATTTTCATTGCCTAAAACATAAAATTGTAGGATACGTTTTCATAAACGAACAATTTAAAGACGTTTCATATATTATTTTTCTCTACGTTTTACATGGATTCTACATGAAAAAAACATAACTGATAGATTTTTCAATCGGTCATATTTCAAACATAAAAATAGCTAAATCGATTTTGTTTCACCTTGGAATTCAGCTGCATTTGATGCACTTGCATGCAAAATCTCATCGAAATCCGGAAACTTTGCTATTTACGTACCTATTACCTTAAGTGTAAGATTAAAGAAATAGAACTGTGTACTTTTTGTTTTGAAACACCAGAAACATATCAACATTTATTCTGGGAATGCTGTCATACCAAAAATTTTTGGTTATCCATATGTGATTTTTTCTCTAATCATAATCTAGTTTTGAACCCAGATATTTCAGTTATAATTCTCGGATTAAATCTATTTAGACTAAATGATTGTATTGAACAACATGTGTTTCTAGTTTTGAAATATTACATTTATGTATATAGATGCAAGAATAAGCTTCCTTGCATTAGAGGGGGGATACTATATGCAAATAGAGAAACTTTCGACTGAATTTTTATCATCCCCTCACAGAAATTTCATTCAGAGTAAACTGTTGCGTTTAGAGGAGTTTCTCAGTGACTGAGTTATATTTTTGTATTTTTATATATTTTTTTTCTCTACGTTATTTTTGTGATCTTTCTCAAAAAATCATACACATTACATATGTACTTCTCCAAGCTTAATTTGATGCTAAAGGATAAATAGATGACTGTCTTTTTGTACACTACATTTTATGTCTGTAATACTGTCTTCTATCTTTGTAATGTGTACTACAAGTATGTCAGTAATACTTTTGTCTCATGTATATGTAAATGTTATCAGTTGCTATAAAAATAAAGAATTACAAAAAAAAGTTTGGTTCGAATTGGCCTAGTATTTTCAGAGGAGAAGATTTTTGCAATATTATCCAATTTTCTACAATCTTCCCCTCTGGCAGCCTTCTTGGATGAAGTGCGGACTTGCCGGACATAAATTATAAACGGGACTAGCCAAGGACTATTGTGACCAAGTTTGGTTCTGATTGCCACAGTGGTTTTAGAGAAGATCTTTGAATGCTTTCCCATAGGGTGCAATGTTAAAACCGCGTTCCCCGCTGGCGGCCATCTTGGATATCATACGAACTTGCCAGACATATTTTCTAAAAGGGGCCACCTAAAGACCATTTTGATCAAGTTTGGTTCCAATTGGCTCAGTAGTTTCAGGAGAAGATCTTTGAATATAGGGTCCATTTTTCAACAAACAGCCCAGTGGTGGCCATCTTGGATGGCGTGTTGACGTGCCAGACACATTTTTTATAGGGGACCACCTAAGGACTATTGTGATCAAGCTTGGTTCCAATTGGCCCAGTTGTTTCAGAGAAGAAGATGTTTGAATGAAGGATTTACGACGAACAGCCCACGACACAGTATTGGCAATAACTCACTATGGCATAGCCAGATCTATAATATAGTCAATGCATGCATTCTATAGAGCCATATTGCTACTAACAAATTTTTTTGCTAGTTGATATTTGCATGATAGGTAAACAATAATAATCACTGTAGGACACAATATTTATATACAAAAATTATTAAGGTGTGAAATAAGTAAAGATTATGGAAGTATTTTTGCAAAAAATAGTAAAAATTTATACAAAAACACTTTTTTTGCTCTTGTATGTAACAAATAATTGTTTTAAATGAAGTCATAGCAGGAAATTTCTCTTAAACTTAAAAGAGAAAAGTAAACTGAAGGGGATTTGAAAACAGAATTTAAAGGGAAATAACCCATAAATCATATGGCATTGAAGAAAAAAAAATTGGTGAAAAACAGTCGATAACTTCTATCGACACTTTCATGCATGATTAAATCAGATGGAGATTCTAGGATTCAGACGCATTAAATGTAATAAACTGGGCTAGCAGTACATTAAAATTTGTATTGCCACTCATAAATAAGACAGTGAATATTATCTTAGGAGTCGTGTTACTATTAGAGGTTGAAATGGTTAGAATTTTGTTTGTTTAGTTTTTCTGTGAAAAATGGTTTTCATGTCATCATGACAACTATGCCCTTAAAAGGTTACATAATTAGGAGCTTAAAAATACTCTTTTCAACAAAAATGAATTTTGAAATTGATCTTATTTCATTTAGAATTGACCATTATGTACAATATTTTAGCGTTAATGAGAATTGCCGTAGAAATAACATGTACCATCTTGGTCGTAAGGTTGAAATTATCAGTTTATTAGAGTACAAAAAAGTCCTTTTTTAATTTTTTTGACAATGAAAAAAAATGTTCCTATTTCGTGACATTGTTTATAAAAACTCTGTTCTCTGTATATTATATAATATCTACCTCTTTAAATGTATTATATACGATCAATTATACTGTTTTCAAAATATGAATATATGCAAATCAAGCAGCACAACAATGCTAAAAATGTTGTTTTTCATGTTTGACTCACCACGGATTTTAGCAGTGATCAATAAGCATTTACATTACATACATCAATTATCTTTGTTCGCAATGAGTGTCTTTGAGGAGTAATTTCAATTCTTTTCATATACTGTATCAGAAGATATCGATGAATCAAGCTGACCAATACAGCTTCAGCCGAAGATAAGAGGTTTCCACAGATATCTTGCATAAGGACAGGCTTACACATATGTTAACAAAATGGACTTTGTTATCTATATAGGCTAAAAAAAGTAAAAAGTGTTTGGTCAAAACAATATTCACATTTATCTTATTTTTTTTATATAATACTGGAACATCATTCATTTTGGAGATATGCTTACCCATGCCACCGAAACTGCGAGTAACCAGTACCTCAGTACTTTGATTGTTAATATGGCATGTTCTAAAGATAAGACTTCAAATGGATCCGTCGATATATCTTCCAAAAGTAGAGACGAAGGAAACAACAGAAACCTCTAGATCTACATCGTTTTGGACTTACATCTCGGCTTTGACGAAAATGATTATCTAAGTACTAAAATTTACAAAAGTTCAAAATTATCAATTTCCCTGACATGCACTATAAGAATCTAACACCAGGGCGAGGGTCAGACAGAAAAATCTCAGACACCCAAGGGTAAGATTTCAAGTACTCGGACGAAGCTTGCTGAGTCCGAGACGCTAGAAAGTTACCCGAGGGTGTCCGAGATTTTTTTGTCTGACCCCCTCACTGGTGTTTGATTATTTTTCACCCCCTCAGCATCCAAAAAATCAAACAAATCACCGTCGAAAAGCCATTGTTTTTATTGACACTAAATAATTCAAAACATATCACATTGCAAATCTCACCCAGGTATTGGCTACATAGAAAGCACTACATGTAGGGTGAAAAGAAAAATGTTACACCGCGAAAACAATGGATTTCCTTGTCCGAGGTGGGAGAAAGTAATATTCCTAGTTGTTTTGCCTACGGAGAGTATGTTTCACAGTTACTCGAGAGCTAGCCCAATTTATACAGGCTTTCTCCTTGGACATAGTCATCTTCGTGACCCCCTCATTTATGAAGGCTTAAAACATTTCCCCTAAACGATCTTTAAAAAAGTACTTTAATAGATATCAGTATCTTGTCCATCCAATTTTAATTAATTTCAAGCTATTATTTTTTTCAAAATTTTAGTTTAATATATTTCACGTATTTTAGCACCATTACATATCTCCGTTGTTCGAACAAAATTGCTCCTGCAATTTTATTTCATTTCAAAACATTTATTTATCATAAATTTTGTTTTATATACTTCACGTTTTGTTTATCTAGAATTGCATGGCAATATTAGTTTCAACTATGTCATAAGCTGGCAAACTGACTTGCTTTATCTAACATTATTTGAAATAAGACATCAATTTCTTTAAATATTCAAACTAAGTATTTTTGAAATATTTATTATACGATTTATCTATTATAGCTTTTCATTTCTAAGACTTTAACATTATTGATGTTATTACTATTTGTGCTTGGCTGAGTGACCATGCACTTGTTGTAGGCTGTCTTGACTACATGACAAGCAATATTTTGACTCGTGACATGTCAAACAGCATACTTGTAGCCATCTTCTATTGATTTGTACAAACTGGGCGTGCCTAATTTCTGGTGGTAACCCGAAATTTATCCTGCCGGTCACTTATTTAGCCACCTAGGTCACTAACCTCGGTTTTCTACAAAACCAAATAGAATTTATTAAATATTCATTTATACATTTTATAACTCACATGTTTGTACGTTATCACTTTATTTATTAAGTATAATTTTTATTATTTAATTAGTTACTACTTTCATTATTTAAATTAATTAAACACTTACTTATTACTTTCATTATTTCTTTAGTCACTTATTTTCATTATTTATTCATTTATATATTTATTTATTTTGTTATTACATTATGCAAATTAATGGTCTTTCAAATCTAGTAGGAAATATTGAGTCCAATGTACGTACACCACTTTTATTTCACTATTTATTTTTGTTTATTTATTTAACTTTATTTATCTTTGAATTTTTACTTTATTTCTTCATCTCTTTATTTATTTGTGATCAGGCAAGTTTATTATGCTATGTATATTTCATCTAAAGCATATGATAAAATTTTTAATTAGTTGAAAATAAATACCGAATCAGATAAAACAATGATATGTGAGAAAGTCCCTGAAAAAGACTGGGTTCTAGTGCTGCTGATGAGGAATAAATTTCCAAAATGGCCATACAGCTCATTATTAAAGTTATTGCAGTTGGAGTTAACATATGTTTTATGGTCTCATGTTCATTTACTCCATATCCTTTCGTAAAATATCGTTGAAGTATTAATATAGGATAAAAAGGTAAGTAAATTAAAAAAAAGGTGTAAACAAGTAAGGTGTTGTTCAAATTCTTTATACTTAAAGGGTAGATAACTCTAAATGAAAGGGAGGTCGTTTGTATTATCCTTTATGTTTAATAGAGAACTGGCAACAAATGCTGCAATCCTTAAATTTCACTTTAATCTGTAGGTTTATTATGTTTGTTCCAGATCACGTATAAGTGAAATAAGGAGCCGTTGAGCTATAATAAAATACCTATAAGGTAAATGTAAAATGTCCAAGAGACAAAGTAATAAAGTGCATAATAAATAATTAGTGCACTAGATGTAAATGTGTCGCGGTTTTTGCTTTGTGCTCTATAGCGATTGCTATTAATATTAAGTTAAATTTAATGTTTAAATTTCCCTTTAAGAGAATAAGTTGAATTTTATTATTATGGGCCGGCACTAAGCCGGTCCATCATATGATATGGGTTTGAAAGTGTTACATGATTTACTGCGGATCTGTAATTACCCTTTTAAAATTTTTTTCTTTCAACAGATTAAAAAAAATATGGTTTCAGCATTTAAAATAAACATTGATACCAAAATTGATTTACATCAAATAATCGTTTGTTTTAATCAAATTAGTTATTTTTAAAAACGAATATCTTTGTTATTTTTAGACACGGAAATAAAATCATTTGGTAAACAGATGTGCTTTATCATTCGAATTACCTCGGGACGTTTAATACATGCTTCTCCATTTCGCGGGTTTTTGTACTGATCAAAGAAAGGTCAAAGTTGAAGCCATTCGCTTTTCTCGGAGGAATAGATTAGAGATCACACATTTAATATTTTTATTTTCTTTCAACTGATTACAAAAACATTTGTTCAGCTTTTAAAATATACGAAGATACAAAAATTGATTTTTATCGAATCCTAATGTTTGTTTTTAATCAAATTGTCAAATTGGTTATTTTTAGAAACGAAAACATAAACGATAATATCTTTGCTATTTTGAGATACGGAAGAAAAATTATCTGGAACAATAATAAAAACAAATGCTTTCATCATAATAAAGGAAGTGCCTTTTTTTTGTTTGTTTTTCTTCCAAAAAGCATTTTTATTGCTTTACTTTGATTGTTAACGAATAAAATCGGTATTAAATAGTGATCAAAATTCGCGTCGCTTTTATTGGAAAAGATGTTCTTTTTTTATCTCGTCACATTTTTTTT
>MJUU01009247.1:17915-29150 GCA_002080025.1 Modiolus philippinarum
AAGAGAAATAATGTATTTTAGTTTATTTGTCAAAATTTTTGTGCTAAAATTGTAAACATTTTGCATTTTTATATCAAGGTCTGTTAAAGTTCCTTAGATTTTTCCAAACCGCAATTAACCGTTCAAAATGAGAAATGGATTCTTCCATTTGTTCAAACCATAGAATGGCATCGATTGTTTGGGCAGTTGACTCAAACGTCAAACCTATTGGTTTTAAATAGAAGTGAAAGTATATAAAATACAGACAGTATTCATGGGGGGAAAGGGGGTGGGGGGTAACTAAGTATTTTTTCGGGTTTAAAATGTGCCAAATCTATCTCAGAAATATGCCCCGAATTTATATACCCAAGTACTTAAAACATATCCCAAATAAATTTAACGACACTTATCTAACATATTTTTTAATCAGAGAAACAAAGCATAAAGTACGTGTAATATTGTACTTATTAAAGAAAATAATCAACAGGAGTTATTTTGTCTCATAGATTATTGCCCGGTTTTGACCTTTTTTATACCCGAATCAGTTTATATAAACTATTTTTTCTATTTGCAAATTTATATGAACTATTTTTTTCTATTTGCAAATTTATTTACAATCTGTTAAAAAACGCACACAAATTTATATATTTAATGCAAAAAAACTATACCCGAATATTTGGTACATCACCTTACACAAAAAAAAACCCAAAAAAAACAAACAATTGGAAGTTACCTCCCCCCCCTCCCCGAGCAATGTTCCGTCCACATCCACATTTTTGTTATTTATTTATCAATTCAGAGAGGTTCATTCTTTTTTTTATTTTTGTGTCAGTTTGAAATCGTTTTTTTGTTGTATGATACATCAAAGCAAAAATGAGGAAAGGGGAAATTCCAAAATTTATATTCCAAACCCACGTAATTCATATCCAATGCGAATTGAGACAGCATGACGAAGACAAAACAAACAGAAATGAACAAGACCGTCACAAAACTAAAGCACTAGCGGTGTGAAATCCTACAAAAACGAGGTATCATCGATAACTTTCATTTTAACCATGCCATGAAAGGAATGTTTTTTTTTGTGCAGCATACACTTGAATATTTACGGCCCAAATATTTGGTGCATGCACCAATATAGTTTCTTGTAAGAATTTTAAATGAGATTTGACCGACCATCAAGCGCTATAAAGTTAGTGCTAAGTGTGGGCTGTGCCACCCACACATAACGTAAAAAAGTTTTACAGTAAGTCTTTTAAAGATTAATTTGATATGAAATAGAAAACTTGATAGGTAATCAAATGCTTTAGATGAAATATACATAGCATAATAAACTTGCCTGAACACAAATAAATAAAAAGATGAAGTGAAAAATAAAAAGATAAATAAAGTAAAATAAATAGTGAAATAAAAAGTGGTGTACGTACATTGGACTCAATATATTACTACCAGATTTGAACGATCATTAAATAAGTATAATGTTATAAAAATAAATAGATAAATAAATGAGTAGATGTGTATGAAAAGATAAATAAATAAAGAAAGTGAATTATATATATAGTTATAAAGTACCAACAAGTAAATTATGAAATGTATAAATGAATATTTAATTAATACTGTAGTTGGACATTCTATTTGGTTTTGGAAACAACAGAGGTTAGTGACCTAGGTGGCTAAATAAGACGCTTCGGGCAACCACCAGAGATTAGACACGCCCAGTTTATACAAACCAATAGAAGACGGCTACATGTATGTTGTTTGACATGTCATGAGTAGAAATATTACTTGTCAAGTAGTCAAGGCAGTCTACAACAGGGGCATGGTCACTCAGCGAAACACACAAAATAATAACATCAATGTTAATGAGTTGAATAAACCATAGATGGGTTTATACATCTATGAATAAACTAATTAAATTTACAGAAAAAAAAAGTCATTATAAATACAAAATGTAAATTGTGTAATGAAGAAGAAAGCAATAGATATAAAAAAAATCACCATGCATATTTAAAAATGTGATATGTCTTATATTTACAAAATGTTAGATTAAATAAGGCAGTTGGCCAGCTTATAACATACGAAAAAAATATTGCCATTCAATTTACAATCAATAAAAATTTATTAAAGTAAAATTTTGATAGATAAATGTTTTGAAATGTATTAAAATTGCAGGGGCAATTTTGTTCGAACAACGGAGATATGCAATAATGCTAAAATACGCGAAATATATTAAAGTAAAATTTTGATAAATAACATTTTGAAATTGATTAAGATTGGATTTAAATGAGCTTTACAGTAAAAAAAGTAAAATAAATATACATTAAATGTTATTACAGTCCGGAAAATAGGATAATTGATTTGTAAAAAAATAAGCAATCTAGACGAATTAATTTCGCGGTTTAGTAATAAATCTTATTTAACTAATACGTAAAAAGTCCGAGATAAAAAGACCTAGAATAATAGAAATTGACAAAAATCCATTAGGATTAATTTGACATGTTTGAGAGGTAAATTATCTATCCCCTTTAGTAAGATTTCTTTGTACTTTCAAATAAGTGTAAATTGACAGATGTTTTAGGTAAATAAGTTTTGATAATTGAAAAGACTAAATTTGATTTACTTTAATCAACCAATCAGGATGCAGATCTGGTAATAATTCGGCACCTTACAGCACGTGACATTAGGTTTCTTAACAGATTGCAAAGTCCGAAAAATACAGTAACTTCGGTATTTAATTATTTGTTGTTTGGTTGCCGGAATTGTATATTTTGTTATTACCAGGTGTGTATCTGTTTAAATAATTTTGAATAATAATATTTTAAATTTCGTATCAAGGAATTTATCTGTTTTAAATAATTGAAAAGTTGTTCATATCGTAAAGTTAAAAAGTTAATTCATAAAATAATAAAATGAATTAATAAAGAAATAAAGATAATTTACTAGTATAAAGATAAATAAAATATTCTAAGTAATGTTAATGAATAAAGATAAATTAGTATTTGGATTTTCATTAATTTAAATTTGATATTTTTTCTGTACACTTTTATCTTTCTATCTATTGACTTGGTTGCCGGAATAAAATATCGACTTTATATTTTGTTATCACCAGGGCCCAGCCTCGAAAGATCGTAAAAGCTTTGTAGTCAATCAGTCTAGAGCTAGGTTCCCCAGAATACAAATATGTAGACAGGAATCAGGAATTCGCATTTCCCGCTTTGTGGAGGGAAAGGGGAGACAGCAAAGAACAATGCAAAGCCGTCTATCCCCCTTTCCCTGCACAGCATTTTTCAACATAAAATTTGTGTGGACGAATTTGCACGCGTTTGTTCTACTCTTGACGACTTCAATGAACGTAACCTTACTATCACTTCAAATCTTTTGCAGGAAGGTTACAGATTTCATAAATTGTTAAATACTTTTCAAAAGTTTTATCGAAGATATGAACATTTGATATCTAAATATAACGTCACTCGCAAACAGCTTATTACTAAGGGCATTTCCCATCCTCGATTTTACGGAAATGTTGTTAAAAATGCAAAAAACTTATTAAAATCCTGAAAAACTGGGACGTAACTTACAATCTTTGCGCAATGGGGATATCGACAGGATATTCTGCACGTGTCCGTTAAATTAGCTTTGGGATCCAGTGACCTGAGGATTTTACACAAATACTGGCCTCTCACTGATACCGCCGATGTCTACTGAAATACATGATGATTCTTTACCAAACCCATTTGGAGTTTTGAATTTGATTTTTCTTCCGTAGTGCGACAGTGTTTTACCAGCAGACTAGGCTCCTTGAGCTAGCCGGCAGTATAGCGGCGAGCACTCCTTGACCATCTTTCAAAAATTACGTTTTGTTCCCCCATTTTTCTTTTCTAGATTGTGGTCATGGAGTTAGTAGTCTACCTGTATGGGTTTTATTCGTATGTTTATTATACTATAGAGAAACGGGACAGAGAAAGGGAAGTTTTGGGTGCCCGTAAACCGGTTTAACCCTACCGCTGGCTTTTGCTAGTGTCGGTACCAAGTCCGACTGTTCCGAGTTCCTATCGTTGTTTACGTTTGTCTTTTGTATTTTTATTGTGGGTTTTTTTCTTGTGCAGTTCCTATTTACTTTGTGGCATGTGGCTATGTTTTTCGGCTATTGAAGGTGTTTCCTGTTATCTTGTTTTATTCTATGATGTAAGTTAATCTTCTGCTTTGTTCCAAATAGCATTTCTTAGTAAAAACTCTTATTTGCAATTTGTATGAAAAGTATTTTTGAAGATTTGAAAGCGGTGCACTCTTATGGATTGGTATGATCTATAATGAAATTAAAACTATATCAATCCAGATTTGTTGAAGAATTTTTAACACTTAATCACATTTCGTCAACATGACAAATTTCGAAGAATTTTCTTTTGTCTTCGTTTAATTTGGAATTTCAGAATACTTTTCTTTCTAAAAGCAAATAGCAATCTTAAAACAACTTCTTTTTAATTTGTCTCTTAATAACTATTTAGTTTTGTAACTCAATCCACAGCTACAAAGCGCAGATATCAAATCTTTTCTCAATGCTACATTTCCCATATTTTCTGTTCGACAATAACACTTTTAAACTTGTTATTTTTCTTTATATTTGAACTTAGACTTTGGCCTCGTTCCATGACCTTCATCTTGAAATTGACAACAGAGGTGCAATACAAACTAGGCTATATCACAAATGCGATTGCTTTACTTTTCCAACAGTCAACTTCCCTTTTCTTTGTAGCAACATTCCCTAAGCACTGGTATATGGAGTTTACATCTCCCAACTCATTCGCTTCCCAAGGGCCTGCACTCGATACAGTTACTACCTTGATAGAGCTCGGTTGCCTACAAATAGGTTACTTAAGTAAAGGTATGTTACCCATGACTTGAATATACAGAAACTAAATACACAGTAACTTTGGTATTTTGTTATTTATTGAAGTCATCACTACTGACGTTTTACGGTCGATATCACGATCTTGTGGACCGCTATGGGATATCTCTTTCCCAGATGGCAGCTTTCTCTTTGCCACTAAAGTTTGTTTTCCTCTACCGTATTTGACTTTACTACCGGGGTTGACATGTTCAACACGTCGGATGTCTTCTAAGAAGCAGCACATGCTTACTCTACCGGTGCACCTGATCTCATCTATGGTTTTTATTGGGTCTGTGTTGTTCATTTTTGTATGTATGTGTGTCTCTTCATTCTTCTTTTTTGCTCATGTTATGTCTTTGTGTCTTTGTTTTTCCGATGTTGCCATTGTCCTTAGATTGTTTTAAGACTGGCGGTTCGGTTCTCACTTACTTTAGACCTTACGATTAAAGAATCAGAATAATTTTGATTGGCAATTTTTTTCTCAATTTCTTGATGTTTTAAGGCTGCAGGGTATAATTTATCGTGTTATAAATTGGTGTAATTATTAAATTGTTATAGAATATGTTCTCAAATCTAGAGAAGGAAGATTGGTGCGCATTTACATTTCCGACTATAGTTATGACTTTACTTCATTGAATGTATTTCGCCACTTTTTGTACAGGGATCCTTCGTGATCCTGCTTAAATGAGAAGCTACTTGGAAATCATTGTAAGGGTACCAAAATATAAACACTTTAAGTGTGAGACTACTTTGTCCCATTTTGCTCGGTGTCTTGATCTTCACAAACAAAATAAAAAAGTACATATTTTTTAATATGCACTTTCAGTTGAAAGCGAGAGGCACATTTCAGTAAATCAATAGTGATTTAAAAAGGATAAAAAAGCAAAATGTTATGTAAAAAACATTGGAAGAAAAAACTGTCAATCTCACTTTTCACAAAGGTATTTATCAGCATCTGTTTCTTGAGGAGACAAAGAGTTATATATATCTATTATTTATTCTTCTTAATTTCAAAATTAGCAATTTCCATAACATGGAGAGTAATATTTAGACTTCTCTTGCTTAAGCAGTGTATTTTTGCAGTTAATTCTTTAGGAGAGAGCTTTCATCAAGTATTCAGTCTTTCTGATTAAGCATCTTCGTGGCTGGCTTAAAAAGTATCTTAGGCTCGTTTAAAAATCAGTCTTGTGGAAAGAAATGAAGTTTCGGTCTGAACTGTGATAAAATATTCTCTTTTCACTTACTATTATATTGAACATTTCTTTTCATTGTTCTGAATCATTTCAAAAGCAATTAAATTGAGTTGTTACCGGACACTACCGTAATGGAAGGGGAGGTTTGGAGCGCCATAATATTTTATGAAAAGACATGAAGTAAATGAACAACTAACTAAATACCGAAGTTACTGTGAATGTAAATTCTGCATATGCGCATTTCGACAACTTATGAACATGAGACCATAACACATATGTTAATTCCAGCTGCAACAATTTTAATGAGCTGTATGGCAATTTCACAAATTTATTCCTCATCAGCAGCACTAGAACCCAAACAAAGGAAATCTGTTATTGCAAAAAATGTTTAAAATGCATAAAACCAAACGAAATCCGAATAATCAGCAATATCAAATATAGCTAAGGACAAAATTAAGATGGAGAGAGTTAAACCTTAGGTTTTACAATTTACATTTATTTTGGTAATAGTAATTGAACAAAGTGTACACATGAGATATTATCTCATGTAGATGGACACTATGTCTAAGAAAAATAGAAAGCAAACATTTCTAACACGGTGAATTGTTCTACCAACTCCAATCTGCATTAAAAGAAAAACTCCTGTATTAAATATTTTATGAAAGGATATGGAGAAAATCAACATAAGACCATAATACATATGTTAAATCCAGCTGCAATAATTTTAACTCATATTTGGCATACAAAACACAAAACCTGGATATTGGTTGGCAATAACTGGCAACAGCATTTTATTCAACTTTTTGTGTTAACAGTAATATATACTCATGTATCAACTTTTACTGTTCATAAATTTCACTACTTAATAAATGTAACGATCACTTTAACTGCTTAAGATATGGATGCACTACAGATACTTCACTACTGTTCACTATTCAGTCTGTATAAAAGTTACCGCTAATTATGGCAACTAAGATCGATCAATAATCAAGAGGCACCGTGTGATACACAGGTGCTTTGGATAAAATTTTTGATCATTGTGTGATACACAAATGAGAGTCCGAAAAAGGGGGGTAATATGAGGTGCAGCGAATTTTGCCACGCGGAACGTCAAACAGGCCAGCAATAGAGTTACTTCTATGTACAAAAGAGCTCCGCTAGACTGTTCTGTATATGGATTTTCTTGCAGTGCACCAAACATCAAAGGCTACATCAGAGGATATACAGCTATTATAACCTTAGAATACATCTGAAAAATATAACAAAAAGCAGCAGCAAAAGAGAAAAATCTTGCGAATTTTTTTTTTTTTTTTTTTTTTTTTTTTACAATAGCTAAAAACTGCAAAATGGGCTGGGAGGGTTGGGTTAAATTTCTTTATCCAAATATTGTTGCACCGAACGTTTGAGATGACCACATGTGAAAGGGAGATAATTCTGTCTAGTGAATAAAGGAATGATTACAAATTTTATACTTGAATGGTTAAAAGAATGATTCCCAAAACAGCATTAATTAATAATGCCGCAATTTGTTAAATGAATTTAAGATTTAAAGCTTAAATTCCATTAACTCATATTTGGCATACAAAACACAAAACCTAGATATTGGTTGGCAATAACTGGCAACAGCATTTTATTCAACTTTTTGTGTTAACAGTAATATATACTCATGTATCAACTTTTACTGTTCATAAATTTCACTACTTAATAAATGTAACGATCACTTTAACTGCTTAAGATATGGATGTACTACAGATACTTCACTACTGTTCACTATTCAGTCTGTATAAAAGTTACCGCTAATTATGGCAACTAAGATCGATCAATAATCAAGAGGCACCGTGTGATACACAGGTGCTTTGGATAAAATTTTTGATCATTGTGTGATACACAAATGAGAGTCCGAAAAAGGGGGGTCTAATATGAGGTGCAGCGAATTTTGCCATCTTGACAGAGCAACATTGATCAAGAGGTGCTCTGTCAACTGCCATAAATATGGGGGTCGCTGCACCGCTGTTTGCCCAGTCATTGCCCTTTAAAACCTTGAAACTGAACAATCCTCATTATAAGAAAATAACCAAGAACTTATATACAAGACATAAAATGGTCAACATTTATAAAACGTGCTGATGATTAGAAACTTCTACACACAACATGTAAAATGGCCATAACAACTGATAATTATATTGACTCCCAGGTTATTATATGCCTGGCTACAAATTTGGAAATGTTGTAATCCAATCATTAATTAAAAATTGTTCAAGTGCCCCTTGCATGGTGTTCAAAAGGAGATTAGTACCCCAAGTATTCAAGTGGACACCATCAGGAACTGGCTTCACGAACTGTGAATAATATTTACGAATTTCAGGATAATGAATATATCTACCACCAAGGCCTAAAGGAAATGATGCAATGGAATTGTTAAGACGGTAACGACATTTCATCATCTTGGCAACATCGCCATCGGTTGAATATCGCCACAGCAACCTTGGCAAAAACAATTGTATGCGGCAAAATTGAATTGATCCATAACAAAATTTGCTTGATATCATTGCGTAAAAATCCAATTTTGTATTGCCTATATCATTACCTGCTAAGTGTAATACTAAAAAAGTTGGGGGGTCATCGTAAAGAAGCATTGTATTGATACGGTCTTTTAATTGATGGACTCTCATGCCACTATAACCTTGCCCCCAGATTCTGACATTCAGACGATCAAGCCCCAGGTTCAAGCCACCAGGCCGGCTTTTTGCCGCTACAAAAGCATCTCTAATTATGGATGATCCCACCACCCATACTGTTACGGGATAACCTAAAAATATATGGTACCTAAAAAAATTTAAAACAGAAACAACACCTGTGGCTGTGAGTAAAATTACGCCTAAGGTCTTATATAACGTTTGTACACTACAGACTTCCAGCGCCCCGCTTTCATGATATCATTATCTGGAATACCTTGTAACGACAAACTGGTGGCCGCCCCTATGCGAAACGATTGAGAGCTATAGCCCTTTTGATCGATGCCTAAATGGACTAGAGCTTTCTTTAATATTGAGACCACTTGATAACGGGTTAGAGGTGTACCATTAAAATGACAGAAAAATGACCCTTGAAAAGAAGGTCTAACTTGCATATAAGCATTTTTTAAGTGGTGTGGACAAACAAAGGCGTCTGATTGCTTCGGAATTTGAATGACTACCCCTTTACCCACTTGATCAGTTTTTGAAGAAGTAATTTGGATCTGTAAGCTATCTCCACGACATGTTACATTATTTTGCAACAAAACATGTCTATTTTGATTGTTGCTCAAGGCAAACTCAGATATGCGGAGAAGACCATGAAATGCTAATGAAAATGAAGCTTTAAAAAGTGTAGCCTCGTAATGAGTTTTGCAAATGATGTGAAGGACACCCAATATTTTTTTGAGTAATGGACAAGTTATTGGCAAACGACTATCTTTAATCTGACCCTTTGACCTTTTTATCCCTTCCAGAACTTTCCTTACAACAAACCTGTGTGTTATGTCTTCAAATTCATTCAGTTTACAAAAGAAGCTGATACCAGACAGATAACAACTTATTGTAGAATGTGATAAATTACACTGCACTAAATGGATTATAAATTGAAGAATTTCAACTACTGATGCAGGCCAATGGTCGGACATATTATTTTTTGCACGAAAATCACAGAAGGCTGAAAAACCACGTTGGTATGCCTGAATAGTATTAGGAGCTAGGGACTTCACTATAAAACTTTCAATTACTGTTTCAAAATTGCTAAGAATTTCTCTGGAATTTTGCAAGGAAATAATTCTGCTGCTGTTGCCGCTGTTCTGAATCGCTGCATCTGAAACCGAGACAAAGCATCTGCTATTTCATTATTTGAACTCTCAATGTATACTGCCTTAAACTGAATATTGTTCAACATGGTCAACAGAACAAGTGGACGAACGAGGGTCATCACCGATTTATCTTTGGATGTACTTTTATTCAGGATGGCCACTAAAGCCGAATTATCAATACGAAATATTATCCTTCTGTTTTCTAACCCTTTTGCCCATAAAAACATAGCCAAGAGAACAGGGACTAACTCTAAATAAGCCATGTTACGTAAAAGGGGTGAATATTTGATATTATCTGGCCAGTACATCTGGGCCCATTGTCCGTTAAGATAAGCAGCACAACCCAAGTCCGGATTACCTGATGCATCAGTAAAAAGTTGTATAAAATCATTGGACACCCAAACTTTATCTGGAATAAAACAATGGCCATTAAAATTGTCCAGGAATTCCAATAACATTAAAACATCAGCTTTCACTTCTTTATTTAATCTTATTTTGTAGTAATGTTTCCCTTTCTCCAGACCAGCCAATAAATCATAAAATCTACGAATAAATGTGCGTGCAGCTGGAACAGCTTTAGCACAAAACGAAAGCAACCCAGTTACGGACTCTAATTCTTTAACACTGACCTTTTTTCTAAATAACATTGGATTAAGTTGTAAACGCAACTTGTCCAATTTTTCTTGGGGAATATAAACCATCATTAACTCAGTATAAATAAGAAAACCTAAAAAAGGCAAAATTTTAGTGGGGCCTTAAGTTTTATTTTTTGCTATAGGTACACCTAATTCATGACACACCTCCCGAAATACATTCATTAAATGTAAACAGTCGTTTGAATTTTCAGGACCCATAAAAATGAAATCGTCCAAGTAATGATCAACTGAGTGAAGGCCTGATTTTACTTCAACCACCCACTGCAAGAAAGTTGAAAATTTTTCAAACAAACTACAACTCAAAGCACAACCAAAAGGCAAATTCTTATCTATCCAAAATTGTCCTCAAAAATGTATGCCTAATAGGTCAAAATCTGCTGGGTTTATAATCAGCAGTCTAAATGCTGACTTAATATCCATTTTGCCCAAAAGTGCCCTGGGCCCAAGGTCATATATTTTTTCTAAAACTGTGTCAAATTAAGTATAGTTAACTTTACAAAACTTATCCTCAATAAACGAGTTAACTCCCAAATTAGTAGGGTAAGACATGTGTGTAATCAATCGCCATGAACCATCCGATTTGGGAACTAGACCCATTGGTGAAGTTCTAAGTGTTGATATAGGTAAATTTGAAATTGGTCCTAACATCCTACCTAGTTCCACCTCTTTGGCTAATATAGATAA
>MJUU01009249.1:689-28471 GCA_002080025.1 Modiolus philippinarum
AATGTCAAACGAATATCGAACTGAAAAAAATCAGTTTGATATTCATCTACGCTGCACATTCAATGAATAAATCGAAAACGAATGTCAAACGAATATCTAACTGACAAAAATCCCAGTTTGATATTCATTTGATAGTCAAGTCCGTTGTTAACCGCATGAAGCGTCCGGAAACGAATGTCAAACGAATATCGAACTGAAACAATTTCAGTTTGATATTCATTCGATATTCATCCCAGTTGCATAACTAGTCCGAAAACGAATGTCAAACGAATATCGAACTGACAAAAATCTCAGTTTGATATTCATTTGATATTCATATTTGTTTTATTCAGTTAATTGCAATAAACATGAATATCAAACGTTGCTTTTTTACCCTTTGATATTCATTCGATATTCAAGTTTTTTTGCTTCATTTCATAACAACTATCATGAATATCGAACGAATATCAAACGGTAAAAAATTACCGTTTGATATTCAGTTTGATATTCATAATTCTGAATGTCGAATATCGAACGTCGAATATCAAACGTACTTGATCCCGGTACTGGAACACAGGAGCACGCGCGAGTGTGTGTGCACATATTTATTACTTCCTAGATAGTTTTGAGGATAATAGTGGAGAATTAATGTTGTTTGTTATTTTGAAATACTGTTCTGAGAGATCTTTCTGCATCTTTAAAAAACATACACAACCAATTTTATTTCTTAGTAAATTTAGTATTTAGTTATTCTACGAAGAAGTTATATGCAGAAAGAAACAATAAGATTAAAAAAAAAGGGTAACACGCTTGTCAATGTTTTTCTACAGTAATTAGTTATTTCATGATCTCACTCGAACGCTTTAAATAACGATATAAACAGTGGTATGATTGTTTTTTAAAATGACCGAGATCTAGCCAAGTGACGTCACTCAGCTAAACTTTGTAGCAGAAATGAATAATAAATATCGTTTTTCTCCTTAACCCTTGAGAATTTTTACTTTAAACTTGGTCAACATATTCACAATGTTACTTAGAGTAAATTAAGGTATTATTCAAAATTTAGTGAATTTTCCCTTTAAAAGTAAAACTGATACTTATACCCATCAAGCGTTTGATTGAGTCGACAAAATCGTTTTATATTAGTCCACTGACGTGATATTTTACCTAAAATATAGAAATATATGTAAAAGTATATGAAAATATGTCGGAAAAGCACAAATTAATAATAATATCCAGAAAATATCAGAAACTTTTTATTGTATGGTACTCCATTTACCTCGAAAAATGAAGTTTTTGTGTATTTTTTTCTCACAAAGGGTTATCTGCATTAAACTGTATTATTTCATTTCAAAAAAGAAATTGATTGACAAAAGAATTATATCATGGATAGAATAGCATTATTTGTATATTATTTTAATATCAAAATTAGGTTCATTGTTGTTTTGGCAATGTGCCAATCTTTATTCTTTTCTTACTCTATTTCTTCTTTTGACGTGGGTGCTAGTAAAATCACATGATCACGTGACTTGCACATGCACGTTTTGATATTTTATTGTACAATCTAAAAACTACATATATTGTAGGTTACATTGAAACATATCAAAATGGCAGGTGGGCCGGAAAACGGCCTTATTGCAACCCATCCTTTGTCCATACGTTCGTCAGTTATAGAGAAATCTTTTAGGTGTCGTAATATTAAAGCCACAGTGAAAACATAACATTTTCAATATCAAATAACGATTTTCATCTAAAAAAGAATTAAAATACACTATGCAATCTTTGCAAAACCATTTTGTAGTCCATAAAATCGTTTGTAATTCCCATGGACACCACATCTCGTATACATAAAGAGTGTAGATAAAAGTGATGCTGATTAACGTATTTTTTTTTTAATTTATAAATAACGTAATTAATAACATTTCAAAAATATGAATGTCAAATATTGGATGCTGCTTTAAATAATTATCAAATTTTACTAAAAAAACGACGATTTTTATATGTCTCTGCAAAACCAAACTTTTTGGGCTATACATTTTGTTTTCATATTTTTTTTTCTGAAGGAGCTCTAAAAACTCAATTTTTTTTTCAAGATTTCAAGATTCAAGGTTTTGTTTCGATTATAAACATCAAAAACTCAAACTCATACTAATACGTTTATTTACCTTAAAAATGTTCATTGACTAATATAATATGTGTTTGTTTGTGCAAATAGCATATCTATATCATGTCATCAGTGCACTTTTATGGTTCTTAGTGCACTAAGAAGTCCTTTGTGGTATTTCTACACACCGGTGCAACAGTTCCATTCCTTCTTTGTGGATTACTAAGATAGGTGTTGAATTATCAAAGTAGATTACAAATGAACTATAAGTTCCAGTTTATTAAAGACTAGTATAATGACAATTAACAGTCGACAGTCGATGATTTTATTATCCCCGCACTTTTCTGAAGAAAATGTTGGGAAAATGTTTTGGTCCCGTCAGTCCGTCTGTCCGTCTATCCGTTAGATGAACCTTGTCAGTGGAACTCCTTCTACAT
Organism: Modiolus philippinarum; assembly: GCA_002080025.1. Classification (NCBI taxonomy): domain Eukaryota; kingdom Metazoa; phylum Mollusca; class Bivalvia; order Mytilida; family Modiolidae; genus Modiolus; species Modiolus philippinarum. Next base: position 3,210 of record MJUU01009249.1, read on the forward strand.
TTTTGGATTTAGTGTTTTATTTTTGTTAAAGAATTGTTGCATATATGCTGCAGATGCGCAATAAGCTTTCGGATTTTAGATATTGGTCTTGGTGCAAACAAGAGGCCCCAAGATGTCAATTTTGACACATGTGAGCTTTTCAGTGGAGCTCCCATTACATTTTTGGATTTATTGATTTAATTTTATTATAGAATTGTAGCATACAGTCTGCAGATGTGCAATAAGTTTTCGGAATTTTAATTCCGCTTCCAACTTTGGTAAGTTTCCTGAAAATGTCAAAGACTCATTTTTGAACTTTTCGCATATGATGTCATAATTTTTGAAGTGCTTGGAAAAAAATATAAAGTTCTGAATACTTAAAATTCTGAAATGTGATTCCAAAAATTACGCTCAGGGTCTATTACAACTGTTTTCTGTGTTAAACAGTGAGTGCGGGGATGGCCACCATTTCTGATGGCACCACTTCTAGTTATTAAATGAATTTATTATCGTTTTTGATTGAGTCAAGGATATGTATATTTTTTTCATGGTTATTTCTGTAACACGTCATTGGGTGTGCTTTCTGTCATCCTCGTTCTATCATCTTTGAATTTCTGTCTAGTTGCCCACTAGTTTTAGCGTTTCACTTGAGTCCCTTTCATCTTGTAAGTTAGGTTTTTTACTTCTTTGGGGGTAAATTGTCTTGTGGCCTACTTTACCATTTTTTTTATCTTGTTTATCCATAAATAAATAAATGTTATTATAACGTAGTAAAAATAATTATGATTCAAACACTTCCCATCCTGTTATCAATTACATTCCAATAAATGTTATTATGCAATGCATGGTTAAATTAATGTCCATCTCACAAGAATACGACCGGATACTTCAAATAAAGAAAGAAGATCTTATCACTAAAGATGGTCATTACACGGTCCATACGCAGAAATATTATTTTGTTTCTCTCCGCATGTATAACATTCTTTGTGTGTTTTTTATTGTCCCTTTACACAGAACAATACAGTTCCTTCTTTAATCTGGTCAAACTTTTGGCATTTACTTTCAATATCTTACTTTGCATGATTGGCAATTGCTGATTGCTTTCAGGGCAAAAAGGCGTTGATCTTGTGCATTCACTCCATATCCTTTCTTGTTTGTTAAGTGTTTTAATTTGGCGTTAATGTAAAGAATTTAATTCTGTATTCGTATTTTGTCCAATCTGCTATCTACCAATTGCACGCTTTGAAATTTATCACCCAATACATAGCTAATTACTTTATTATCGTCCTTTCATTTCAACCTTACCATCTTTATCATAAGTAATATAAATATCAGTAATTGCAGAATAATGTCCCAAATCAACCTGCCACCACGCATTCAAACCATGTGCTGCTATGCAGGATTCAGAAGTTTTGTCTCCGTCTATTGCTAGTTTGGATTGTTGATTTCCCTGAGAGGAGTTAAGAGTGGCGCTTCCATCTGAAGCTAGATTATCTTTGAAAAAGTAAAAAAACGTATATTATTCCGATAATTGCAGAACAATTCTTTCTTTCACATGATAAAGACTTTTTTAAAACTCTTTTTAACGTATTTAATTCGAGTCACAATGGTTCATGTCTATTCAAATTATTGGTCTTGGGATATTTGACGCAATTACAGAAACCCAATTTAGAACAGAGATTTATGGCAAGCGAAATTAACCAAAATGCAGAGAAACCCGGTTTTGGTTAGCGAAACCGGGTTTCGCTGTCTGTAAAGCTAGGTTTTAGTACTGCAAATGTAAGTTCCCTCTTAGAAATACATTCAATGCTCAGTATCCAATGAGTTTCTGAAGATAAACCCAAGTTTAGTCAAGCAAATGTAGGTTTTCCTCACCGAAACCGGGTTTCATTCTGATAAACTTGGTTTTGGTCAGTGAAACCTGGTTTTCATGCCAGAAAACTCGACTTTCCAGTAGCAAATGGTAGTTTTACTGTTTAATTACATAGAAGGCTGAGGGTTCTATGAATTTATGGAGCTAAACCCAAGTTTCCTGATGAAAAGATGGGTTTTAGACAGCGATTTTATTTCCTCATAGGAAATACATAATAGGCTGAATGCTAATTTGATTGGTCCATTTTCTAAACTCGTTATGTAAGCGTTGTTTTCATTGGAAGGCATTATTTTGTCAATTATTTATTTCTTTTGTGAGTTTCTGCTCGGGCATGCATAATTTATATGTCTCAGCTTACTGTTAAATCGAAATAATAAATATACGAATTTGCGGAATTAAACATTTCTTTTCCCTGAACGTTTCGGCGTTTTGTCACACCGGTCAAAATATAGTGTGTCAACACGACAAATCTGAAAAGATCAACCAGAGACATTTAGATCTCTGGACAGGGAACTGTATAACTAAGAGGGAATAGAAACGCGGCATACTTCAAAGACAAATCTATCATGCATCTCTGTCTCGGGCGATGTAATAATCACTCCCCGTAGTGTCATAAGATAATTAATAACTGTTAGCGTAATGCGAATATTTGGGTCCTCTCCGCTATCGATTTTATTTTACATTGCATAGTAAATTGTAAACTCGGCCGATTCCGTACCCCCATCTAACGTCTATGTATTGGTTGCGTCCGTCTTCCTTTTTGTGTTGGAAACCGGAATCAGTGAAGGTTGGCTGAATGGTACTTAGTAAACAAAGTGTTAAGCAATGAAAATGTCAAGAAACCGAAAGAACGAGATCACTATATTATTACTAGCATAATAAAATAAATAAAACGTCAAAAAAAGAGCTACTCTATGTAAGGCTTTTCTTTTAATTTTATATGGCTAACAATCTATACGAAAAGATAACTTGGAAAAAGCCATGGAAAACTTTAAGGGCTTCACTGTCTTTTCGCAAAGATTTGTCCTTGCTTTTCGTTTTTGTCGCTAGTTTGTAAATATGGGGGGGGGGGGACACAGGGGATCTGCCCTCCCAATTCCCAGATTTTTTCGACATTTTTACCCAATTCCCACATTTTTTGGCCCTCTTTTCCCAAATCCCATATTTTTTTGGCTATTCCCATTTCCCACATTTTAAAATTTTGAAACACCAATAACATCCACAATTTTATTTGCGCACATATTAAATTTCCTCCATCATAGGAAATATCTTTACAAAAGGACCTAAATTCCGTGCACCATAATATATCAATTGAGAACAAACTTATGGATACTGCGGAGGACTATGACAGAAAATAGATTGATCGTGAATAAGATGAAGACCTTGATTCTCTTTTTGGGTGGATTATGGTTGTAAGGACTATGGTCTCAAAACGAATCAATCAGCTACAAGGGTCGATGAAATGCTGATGTTGCCAGGTATTTGTCCTCTATTCATGACTAATATCCTGTTGTTCTTGCAAATTAGGCCCCATAATAACATCATTTTTATCTGTAAACATGATTTCAGCGAAAGAATTTGGAATTGGTAATTCCTAGCACAATCCATCATACACAGCCACTACCCTGTCTAATGAGGAGATATTAGAGTCATACATTTATTTTGCTTTCCTTTGGGATTTCGACCAAGGATGAAGACAATAATCTCCACTCTTTGTACTGGATACACAAATTAAACTCATGCCTATAGAAACAATGGTACACCACTAGATCTGCAAAATGTTATACAAAACCTATTTCGAAGTTGTTAACCTCCATCTTGACAGCTGTAAAAGAGGGTCTCCAAATATAAAAACTTATAACTTTGATACTTGCTTTTCAAGAAGCGGTAATAACGAAATGTGAAAATAACTATGAACATCTGAAATCTTGGCTGAAAGATTTAATTCATAGATGTTTCTCCAATAAGAACGGTGAACAGAGATATAAGTACATTGTTATAGGTAGAGAACAAGCATACTTTGTGAAATACGACAACGAATTTGAAAAAAAAATACAGAGGAAGAAGTGATTAAGTGTTAAGAGTTTGTATATATACTAAAGGTAAAATATAAACCCAATCAATCTATTTTTAGCTTCCGTTATAAGTATAATACTTTGTCACTAAACAACACTAGCTTTGGTGATTTCCCTGAACTTATCTAACCAAAAATGCTCAAAATTAAAGATACCACAACACTTCCACATCGGCCTTATTCCTTGACCATCATCTAGAAAATGGCAACAAATGTAGACTTAAAACTAGGCTATACCATAAACGCGACTACTTCACTGGACCACTATGGGATATTTGTTATCAAAGGGCTGTCATACATTATTCTTGTAAATTATTGTTGATTTTGCTTCTGTAAGTTTTCAGAGGAAATAATCGAAATATGATTTTCTCATATGCTAAAATGTTAAATTCATACTCCATGCTGTCAGCCTTGTCTTTATGTCTGGAAGACTCATATGAACAATCATTGTAAAGAAATCATCCATTTATCATTCCAGTACATGTTGGTTAAATTTTCTTGAAACGTTTCATAGCAGCTGATAAAATAATATTTGTCTCATTTGGTGTAAGGTTGAAATATGTTCCTTGCTTGCAGTCATCTTTTTTTTAGTGGAGTGTTTTTTTTTCTTAAAAGACCTTCCATACATTATTCATGTAAAGTTGGGTTGAATTTGCTTCCATGGTTTCAGAGGAGATGATCAACATATGATTTTCCGTAAGGGTCTAGTTTTAAGCTAGTTATTACACTGATGGCAATGTATTTTTTTGTCGTATCCAAAATAAATAAGCGTACTTTGTAAAGGACCTTCCATATATTATTCCAGTACAGTTTGGTCAAATTTGATATAATACTTTCAGGACAGATTAAAGAAAACAATAGGCTCTCAAGAGATTGTATCGCTGACCTGGACCCTGGCTAACACGGACAGTCTTTGTTAAAGGATCTAAATTAAGCTATAGTGACACTCTGTCTAGGGTTTTCTCAGAGGTCAAGACCGTCTAATGTGTTTTATTTGGGTCCAACTTCGATTCCCTCTTCTGCTGAAGATCATCAAAGGATTATTGTGACCTAGTTTGGTTCCAATTGGCTAAGCAGCTGAAGGGGATATCTTTGAATATGTTTTCATATAAGATCCAATGTTAAACTATGTTAACTGCTGGCATCTAGCATGGATATAGCGCGGACATACATGTAAAAACATCTTTTTTGCATGGAACCACCTAAGAACTATTATGGCCAATTTTGGTTCCCATTGGCTCAGCAATTTCAGAGGAAAAGATCTTTAAATGTGTTTTCAAATAAGGTCCAATGTTTAAATCATGTTCGCTGCTGGCGGCCATCTTGGATATAGTGAGGGCCTAAAAAACAACTTTTTGCAGGGGACCATCTAAAAACTGTTGTGGCCAAGTTTAGTTTAAATTGACCCAAAAGTTTCAGAGACGATTATCTTAAAATGAAAAGTTTGGAGGGACGACAGAAGAAAAGTGATGGCAAAAACTCAAACTGGCTGTAGCCAGGTGAGTTTATGATATTTTCCAACCGAGTTAAATGTTAAACTATGATATGCACTGTCGGCCATATTTCAAACGAATCAGAATGACGACGAGTACTTTTGGAAAAGGAGTTTCTTGTACTTTCCTGTGATGTTTGGTAAAAAATAACTAAATACCGAAGTTACTGTGAATTTGAATTCTGCATATGCGCATTTCGACAATTTATGTCTCTTCAGTGCAGATAAAATCCAAACGTTTTGGAAGACCATTAACTCAAATATGTTAAAAAACTGATAGAGAACAAATAACCAATATGATCTAAATGATCTAAAATTTATGTCAGCAATATGATAAAACGTATTATTCTACTATATACTTATAACTTAACTAATAACGAATTTTCATTGGCCAAGACTTTGAACAAAACATCGTGTCTCCCGCTTCAATCAAACGTCGTGTCCAAATATTATATTCCCCTCATTCGAAATTCTCTAACTTTTACAAGGGTTATCGTATAAAATATTAGTGAGTAAATTTAAGCAATAGTAAAAAGGTGTTCCGAGTTAATGAACAGCTAAATGTTGCCTAGCCAGGAGTATTTTCTGAATAAGGTCTCAATAGTACATTTTCAATTAATTCATTTGTTTTGTCATGTCAATTTCAAAAATTAATAAAACTAATTTATTTCATCATTGACAATGCCTTTTCTATATGTAGTGTACTTTTAATTCTCGAGTCCTGATTACCCCATTAGATTTTCACCGATGGGAATTCAGGGGAGTTTCAGGTAAAAATGATTCCATAAGAGTTTCTGCCAGTTTTATAGTCAATTTTTGCCTGAATTATTCTTCAAGATCATGAAAAAAAAATCAGGAAAGATGGAGTGAAGCAGAGCCTCCTCTGGATACAGCTGCCAATGATTTGTACGTATTGAAATTAGTGGTGGAATGAAATATTTATTTCCCATGCATGATGGAAATATGAAGATTTGTTTACCCTCGGGGAATCATATTTCCCTCAGGCGATGCCTTCGGGAAATATGATTCCCTCGGGTAAACAAATCTTCATATCTCCAACATGCATGGGAAATAAATGTATAATATGCATGCACAACTACATGTCGTGTGGTGCTTGCTACCCCATGAAGTTCTGCTGAGTAGTATCAGAGGAGTTGTGCTGAAAAACTTTGTGATAAACAGACAGACAAGCATGACAAGTTGGGGATACATGATTAACCTTATCAACGGTCATTGTTACGTTGTCAACGAGCTGAAAAACAATATCAATTCAAGATAAACAAGAGGATACCATGAAGATGAGACACATTTACATAACTATTTAGGTTAATGTCAGTGCTCACTCAAGTCAATGATAGTGAATGAAATGTGACCGAGCAAAATAGACGTCTTCCCCGTTGCCTCGGAAAGATTTATCATGGGGACAATAGACTCATGTTCATTGTCCTTCATTGTCACCGTTGATGCGTTTATCAAGCGACTAAGGGCTCTATGTATTTCCTCATACTTTTTTTTCTGTGAGAATAATTTCATTTCCTTCAGTTAAATCTCTCTATCTAGCAATTGATGTCTGGCAAAGCTTAACAGAAAGTAGAAGATTTTACAACATAAATTATAAGAACCCACAGGAAAACAAACAAGTTGATCTTGTAATAAAAGACCTTTAAAATGCAACACTTTTGATTTTATAATTATTATTTATTTTTTAAGGTAGTTAAATTTCCCATTTCCCACATTTTTGTGATTTCCCACTTCCCTAATTTTTCTCACCATTTTTCCCATTTCCCTAAATTTTTTTACCCCTTTTTCACATTTCCCAAAACCGTGTCATCCCCCTCACATATTGTCGTTTTATGTACATGTCACCACCCAGTTAGCATATAAATAATATAGCTATCATTAGAGATGTCATAATTGAAATGTTCCTACTTAAATTTACGACTATTTCATCTGAACAATTTTTTCAAGTCTTTGTCACATAAATTACGTAATTTCAGGTAGATAACATGCACAGGTGTGCCTGATATAATTGACACCCCGCACATACATATATGTGTTGATACCGATACATTTTAATTAACACAGGTTTGAAATGTATAGCTATTGTTATTTTTATATTTATTCCAAAAACCAGAACATAAAGAGCGGGAAATTGTTCCGAGTGTATAGATTTTTCATTGAAGTCAACGATGCCGTCAAGTATTCCGAATGAAAGATTTACACATCGCTCTGTATCTTAACTTTTAAGCCCTGATGTTTGTGTTTATAAACAAAAGAGTTGAAAAAAATCGACAAAACTTCGTTTATAACTTTATTACAAAAAAAATACGCGTACTTATTGAACTATTTTGTTCATTAACTACTATATGCAGAACCTCGACCTCAACAAAAACAATATATGGCCGACCAAAAAATTTCTAAAATATGTCAATTTTTAAAAAATCGTAGCAACCAACATCATTAAAATTCGGCCTAATTAATAGTACCAAGCACTAGAATTATATTTCGCCTTTTATTATGTGCGTTCAAATAATGAATTACTTGAAAAGTTAATGTTTGATTCGAGAAATTCGAGACGGGGTACAAAATGTGAATGACTTCTCAACTCTACAATGCAAATCTTAGGCAAATTTTGTTAACAAAAAATGAAATAGCAAATTACTTCAATAAAATACGAGATTTATACCGAGAGGAAGGATATTTTTCAGCTTTGAAATATTTTTTTTCTTATATAGTTACATTGAAAACTTATTGTACAAACTATAAAAATATACACCCCATCGACGCATTTGATAAATTATAAAAATGACACGTGATAACAAAACCCAAATTTTTGAAAAATAATATTAAATTAGCAAAACAATATATAACAATCTTATATAGCTCAAGCATTAGATCTATATTTTGTCTTTCAATGATATTTTTTCCAAATAAATGGTATTTATAATTTAAAAGAAATTTGAATCATTCAGAAGTACCAATTATTCTCCTAAAATTCCGGATAGATAAATCGAAAATGGTTCGGAATTGTTCCTAAAAAATCACCAAATGTTAGGTATTTGTGCTTTATAAAAATACAAATCAAATATAAAATGGAAAAATAACAACTTGTCATTTGATTTTTCCTCTTTAAACTGACATCGATAGGTTATCCAAGATTTGACGATGTTTAAATCACAACTACATTTGTACCATTTCTATTTAAATCGCTAATTCACATCACAGGAAGTACTTATCCGTCATGTCTCCGGAGTTTAGTATTGATTTCTACCCGAGACAGACTGAGACATGCTTTATCGCGCTACGGGTGGTCTCCTTTGATCTCGAACTTCGTTTCAAATTCCCGTTGTTATCTACATCCCTGCTCTGGATCAACAGAAGTTAAAATAAAAGTAAATAAGAGACAACTTTGATTTTTCATGGCAGGAGGTGGGCATTTTGTGTTGCAATACAACAGGAAAAGGTACAGTTGGACGGGGTAATGAATATCAAATGAAATTAGGAAGTGGGTTAATTTAGTCCTTGCAATCTAGGACCAATGTAACACAAGTCCCAAGCAGATAGAATTCTTTCATCGTCAGTCCCGTCTTTTGATAATGTAGTACCGCATCTTTAGCTGCAGCTGCAAAAAGAGAGAAAAGGTGTGTGTGTGTGTGGGGGGGGGGGGTCTTTGTGGTACACTCACTGTCACATCTTATACTCCATTGTATTGCAGATGGGTGATATCGCCAAAATTGTATTTTCCACCCACTTCAGTATTCAACTTAAACGTGCGATTTCAACTTAAATGATGACGTCACGTAGGTTGAAAACTAGATAGGTGAGGATAGTACTTACTATCAATGATACAACTTAATTTGTATGCTTAAAAGTTAACCTGAAGAACTCACTGAAATTGTTACGAAGTTATTTTTTTTCCTCGGTCATGTTACGGGATCTGCACTGAAGTACTCAGACCACTAGAATGTTGAATATGTAACGGTTCATATTATCCACTATGAAATTAGTTCCAAAGGAAAAAATTTCATAGCTCGCCCTGTGAAATAATCTCCAGTTTGAAAGTATTTACTGCTCACCTGGTGAAATAATCTCCAGACGGAATAAATCGTATAGCTATATCAATAATATTTATTCCATTTGGATCATATTTCATAGGATGCTATTTTGGCTTACAAATACCCTAACAATTCACCAGCAGAGGCTTCCACCAAGTGACAAAAAATAAATAAATACTGAATTTGCTGTATTAATATTAGTTTTTGTAGATATGATGTTGATACAAGGGATACATAAGATTCATCTTATTTAAAAAAAAAATAATCAGATTTTTGCATTTAATGTTTTTGATACAATGCAGGTAGTCATGACGGTATGCCGAGGTATATAATTTTTCCAAACATTAAACAAAATTAGCATTTTATGTAAAAATTCAAATGATTTTCCTCTATATCATACACTGTCAATTGTATCTAAAAGTTTCTGTGTTTTATACAATGTTTGTAAGAAATTTAGCATCCCAAATGGGTGGGCTGAAGTTTGCATCATAAGCTTTGGAAGGAGTTTTTTATAATGTGATAAACATATCCCATAAAATAATAGCAAAAGGTTGGGTTGACAGGTTAGATTTTAACTCTGCAGTTTAAACTTAATCTTATAAAATGACAAGACAATTCACATTTTTTTGAAAATTTTACTTTATCTTGTCCTTTTGAACAGGGACTATGTATTATCAATACACTTTCATATTAATTGTCCCTGTTTTGAATGAGTGTTGATGCAATGTTCACATTTAATAAATTTTATTATAGGAAAAGTTTGAAAAGTAAGATTTTATTCTGTAGTATTAATCATGACATGTCAGCATCTGAACTGGATTACATCAGTGATAAACTTATCTTGTCGTTAATTGTTAGCACAATCTCTGTATACATGTAGTTGGCATGCAGGTTTACTACTTGACGGGGTATGTAAACTGGACTAATGAATTTTACATTTGCATATTTCTTATAAATTTCAATGAATCTTGGTCTACAAAGGGGTAACAACATTGAAAGATTACAATTGGGTTGCAAATTTATGTCAAAATGGTCTACTATGGGGTTGGGGTTCAGGATCTGTATCCAACTCCCCGGCAAAAAATTTTAAAGTACCCCCCCCCAACTGAGGAATGCGATTTACATGTTTAATAAATTTTAGCAAAGGTAAGGTTTGTAAAGTGAGATTTTCGGTTAACAGTTAAAAATCAAGCTTTAAAGATGACACAATACCAAGGCTTATCAATTTTTGGAAAATTTTACTTCATCACATCCAAGAGTCTTATATATATCAGGGATTTTAGCATAGGTGGGGTTTGAAATGTAAAATTTATATTCTTTGGCTTAAACCAGAGACATATAGATACATGCCATCCGAATAAACAACAAACAAGCACCCTATATGCAAATAACTAATCCATCGGCAATGCAATTGGTTTCTTTTCATTGGTTTGTTTATTTGCGTAGATCATTCAGCCGTTACTCCCACATCGAATTTCCTTAAAATTTGAGTGAAATTAACATTAAAGTCTATGGAAAATATTTTTATTTAAACTTTGATTATTACGGTAAATATACCAAGAGTAGCGGCAAAAAAAAATAGAAAATGATACATATATGTTTTATTAGGGTCTTATTTAAAATAAAATATCTACAGCGATTTAAGCTGCGGCAAATTTCGTTGTGCGTACTTTAGTTCTGGATAGAGAAGCAAACATTGAATCAGTCGCAACATTACTGCGTTTTGATTGTTCAAGAAGGTCAGGGAGGGAAACATTTATTGAATCGACACTTCATTATTTGATGTCAATTATTGGAACGCTTCATCAGGTAAACAATTTGCTACCTTAAAAAGTGGAAAGCAATATCTTATTTCAATTCCAAATCAAAGTGATAATAAGTTATCGCTGTCAGATCGTCGAAATTAAATTTTAATGTTATGTGAAAAGAAAACTAAACTTTAGATTAATGATTTATCTAAAGTAAACTTGCTCATCAAATGATGCATCATGTGGCAGTGGGTGTCGCAACGTCAAGATCACTATTTGCACATAGATCGCTAGCAGAAAGCGGAAAATAGGACCTAGGAATTCATGGTTGTCATAGCAACAAATTTCCAATTCAATCGGTTACAAAATGTGATTTGGTAAAAAAAAGATGTGGACATTCTCACTTTTTTAGTCTGCAATAAGATATTCCGGATAATGACCTTGACCGTCACCGGATATGGTTCAGAAATTGTAAAAGATATTGTAAATACGTTTGTTCTGTGAGTTATGAAGCCAGAAAGTAAAATATTATTTTTAATAAAATATGAGTATCGTTTCTTTTGTTGAGTAGTATATATACAAAAATTTTGCAAAAACCAAAAAAATTACATACACTCATTACAATTTTCACCAGCAAATCGTTTTTTACAGCCCTCCATACAGCTTATAGAACCGTCACAGTTATTGTGTATACAGTTACATCCCCAGATACAGCTTCCGGTTTCTGGATCACAATGGCGATCGTAACATTTCCCTGAGCAAGGCTTTCCGCAATTATCTCCATAAGAAGACTTATAACAACCTTAAAAAGAACAAGAAGACCAATCTCAACGTTAGGGAAATGAAATACATTTGCTTTACATCTGCTGTTATATGACTTAAATGTCACCTTTTCTGTTGACATTGTCATCAATTTGCAAAACAAATATTAAGCAGTGTTAATTGATTTCATTAATATGCATAGACAAACTACCTTCTCTTAATAATCCAAAATTTAATGAATAGTTTTACGGTATACTTGCATCTGATGTTGTGTTTCTTTGGTATTCACATGCCATTATTTCAATTAGAAATTTGCATGATGAACTTTTTGTCACTGTGCAGATCGAATCAAAACCCGATATATTGGGCTTGTTTCTAGCTACAACATAAGTTTCGGACATTACAGTCGATGTATGTAAAGAAGGAGGTGCTTCCTATGTTGATGCATTTCTTTTTTCTCTACATGAGGTGCAATCATTCATGGTCTGTTCGGAATGATATATATTACGACTGATTTTTGAAAGTAAAATTTTCACCATTTAAAGGGAAACACTCCTATATGTAAGCTTCAAATCTATTGCGGATGCCTCATCTGTGACAAATTTAAAATCTGATGGTAGATCCTGGTGTCACCAATTCCAAATCTATTGCAGATACACGTAATGCCTAATCTGTCGCAGTTTTGACATTCTAAATCAATGGAATATTTACACCTTTTTAAAAAAAGAAATAAAACTGCAACATCACGGATAACCACCAGAGATGCCTTATTTCTTTATCATCTTGGCAGCTGATACAACCATAAAAATGTAGTATCAAAAACAAAATGTCCTGTTTCTAATTGTCAACAGAATTATATTCCTTTCATTGATAACGGTTAAAATCAAAGATATGATCAGTGTAACTAACAATATTCAACATTGTCGGTCAACGTATTTGATGATTGATTGTGCGAGCTTACCTCTGCAAAGACATTGAGAGACCACAGTAGATGCAATTTTCAATCATGAGTATCATATCCGGGATCCACGATTAAATCTAGGCTGCCGTGCTTGTCCTAATGCAGTGTAGAGGGACACAAGGTTGAGTCAATATTGCTACAGATGCATAATCCGGAAATTCTCGAATACGTCGTCAAGTAAGATCACGTAAGTCTTCTGGTACTAACGTATGATCGAAATCTCCATGGCTTTAAGACCCTTATTGCCTGAGCGTACTCAACTTTTAACTTCAATCGTGAGAAAGCTATAGGCTTTCTTCGCCGTCAGTTGCGTTTCCTGTAGCCAATTATTCCTCAGGATATACATGTACTCCTGTGAGTAGTAGGAGATTCAGATGACTAACCTTCTGTTCTGTCAACGGGGTTGTAATGTCATACCTTTAATTTATTTCCTTCAATGTGACGGTGATTGCGACTTTTCTCACCCTCTTTGTATAGCGCTAGGGACAAAGATTTGTCTGCGGTGAAAGGAGGTCCGCAAAAATACTGTGATATTGTTTACTCACTTAGTAGGACCAGTCATATTTGGATACTTAAAAACTCCTCTTCAGAAATACTTGAACTCCAATTCTCTTTCAGAGATTCACTTGTTGAAAACATTCAATATTCCTCCACTTTACACTACTAACAGAGCCGTTTGATTGGTCTTATCAAGAATTCAATTACTTACAATAAAGGACAGACATTCAAATATAAAGCCTTAGTATATACATCTTTACTTTTCACTAGAAAGTACCAAAAGCATTGAAATATAAGGGACAACAGGAAACATCTACAATGGCTGAAAATTATAATAACATGCCATAATCTGCTAGGAAAAATACACAGGAAAAACATGAATAAAACAAAAGACAAACGTAAACAACGATAGGAACTCGGGACAGTCGGACTTGCTACCGGCACTAGCAAAAGCCGGAGGTAGGGATAAACCGGTTTATGGGTACAAAAACCTCCCCTATATCTGTCCAGTGTCCCTAAAGTTTAATAAACATACGGATAATACCCAATACAGGTAGATTACTAACACCATGACCACAATCTTGAAAGGAGAGAATATGACAATAAGTAATTTTGAAAGATGGGTCAAGGGATGCTCGCCGCTAATCTGCTGGCTAGCTCCAGGAGCCTAGTCTGCTGATACATCACTGTCGCACTACAGAAGATAAATCAAACTCAAAACTTCCCGAGGGATTTGGTCAAGAATCATCATATAATTAAAATTTTTACATTTTTAAGGGCTTTAAATTTAGATCACTTTGGTTATTTGTTCTCTATCAGTTTTTTTAAACATCTTTGAGTTTATGGTCTTCCAAACGTTTAGATTTTATCTTCACTGATGAGATATAAGTTGTCGAAATGCACATATGCAGAAAGTAAATTCACAGTGACTTCAGTATTTAGTTATTTGTTACCACTGGGTCGATACCACTGCTGGTGGACTGTTAGTCCCCGAGGGTATTCACCAGTCCAGTAGTCAGTACTTCGGTGCTGACCCGAAAGCCGATTGTTTTTGAAACCTTCCAATATCTAAAATTTTGTAAATTGCATTGAAAACTAAGGAGTATCTCCCTCATGCAAAGCTCTGTCCTTAGCTGATTTTGGCTTTAAATTTAGATCACTTTGGTTATTTGTTCTCTATCAGTTTTTTAAACATCTTTGAGTTTATGGTCTTCCAAACGTTTAGATTTTATCTGCACTGATGAGACATAAGTTGTCGAAATGCGCATATGCAGAAAGTAAATTCACAGCGACTTCGGTATTTAGTTATTAGTAGACATCGGCAGTATCAGTGAGAGGCCAGTATGTATGCAAAATTTTCAGGCCGCTAGATCTCAAAGCTAATTTAACGGATACAAGCAGAGTATCTTGTTTATATCCCCTATTCAGTAAAGAATTTGAGTTACGTCACAGCTTTTCTAGATTTTTAATCAGTTTCAGGCATTTTTAACAACATTACCGTAAAAACGAGGATTAGAAATGCTCTTAGTAATTAGCTGTTTGTGAGAAACTCCATATTTAGATATTTAATGTTCATATATGTTATAGAACTTCTTACATGTATTCAACAACTTATGAAATCTGTAACCCTGTTGTAAAAGTTCTACTGTGATAGTAAGGTTACGTTCATTAAAATCGTCAGGAATAGAACAAACACGTGCGAATCGTACTAGTTGAAATGTACACCCCGTATGATGGAGCTTGGGGAATATCGCCGTCAAGAAAATGGAAATTAGCTAAAGTGAAATCAAAATCATCCCTTTTATCATAGATTTTAGTTTTTATTTTACCAGCGTCAATAATTATCAGCATCAATAATGATAGTTAGATCCAGAAAAGGCAGTATTTTGAATTATTGTTAGCTTTCTTGAGGGTAAATAAGTAGTTAATAAAATGAGCTTGACTAACGCAAGCTCATTTTATTAACTACTACAAATTTTGACCCCCTAAAAACCCTCAAAAGACCTAAAATAACATAAGTTTTGTAAAAAAAAAAAAACAACACAAAAACAGCACAAAAAACCACATATTTTTTGACCCTCAAAAAAAAAAAAAAATAGGCACAAAAAGACCCTCCCCAAAAAAAGTTACCCGGGAGTACACCGAATGAAAAATTCTCTTGCGGGTCTAACACAGTAAAAAAAGTACCCGGGAGTACACCGAATGAAAAATTCTATTGCGGGTCTAACACAGTAAAAAAAAGTTACCCGGGAGTACACCGAATTTAAAACTCTATTGCGGGTCTAACACAGTAAAAAAAAAACAGCCGGAGGTTCAGCGAAGGAGAAAAAGTTACACAGGGAAAAGTGAAAAAAAATCTAAAATTTTGTCATCTGTAATTCTTGTTCATAAAAAGAACCTATAATTTCTTCATTTTTTTAATCTTTTATTTTATAAGTAACAGGGTTTGTATTTAAAACTTTTTAAATTAAAAATATTTCTCTTCTCCAACGAGTTGTATAGCCCTTTTCAAATTGATTTTTCTTTTTTGTTATTCTTACTCTATCTCCTACTTTGAATTAAGGTCTTTTAGTCTTTTCTTCTTTTTCTGGATATAAATTTTTATAAACTCTTCATTCATTTTTTGATTTACTTGCTTCAACGGGTGTCATTTTAATCGAAGAATGCACTGTATTATTATAATTTTTAACTAATTGATCTAATAAAAGTTTCATTAGCAGTAAAATATCTATACATATGTTGTTTCATTGTTCCTATCCACCTTTCTACTACGCTAGATTTTTCTTCATTTTCAGTTGAATATAACTTTATGTTATTATCTTTTAACAATTCTTTTACTTGTCGATTATAAAATTCAGAGCCTTTGTCAGACCAAACATACATTGGTTTTCTTTCTTTAAATAATGTTTTAAATGCTTCACTTACTGTTACCCCTGTTTTATTTTTCAATGGAATTAACCAACCATATTTACTAAATACATCTATAACTGCTAATAAGTATTTATAATGTTTATTTTGTTTTGAATTTTTTTGCATATCTACTAAATCAACTGCCCATGTTTGATCAACAGAATGAACATAAACACGTCTTTTAGGAAAAACACTTTCAACTCTGCGATGTAATTCATTTGCTAATCTATTTGTTAGATTTTTAAACACCATTTTAAATAAATAAAAATTATTTTTTTTAAAAATGACAGAAGGAAAAATCTGTATAAAATGTAATGAATATAAAACATATAATAATTATTATAAAGATTCTAAAGCATATGATGGATTAAAAGCAAAATGTAAACTATGTTTATACTTTGTTAAAAGAAATCATCGAGAAAGAAATAAAGAAAAATATAAACAAGCTTATAATGAATTTATAGAAAGAAATCCTAATTATCAAAAGAATTATTATTTAAAAAATAAAATTATTAAAAATAATAATTAAAAATTTATTTTATAAAAATGGTCAGTAAAAAAATCAAATCATTTAAAGATCTTATTACTGAAATTGATGTTGATGATATAGAAGAAGATGACATAGATAAATATATAAATTTATTAAAAAATAAGATAGTTATTAATCAATTTCCTTTAAAAATAAAAATAATAATAACAAGTGAATTTTCAGCTCCTATGTCATTTGATATAATAGAAAGTCATTATTCTCATCCTATTCAATATATCCTAACACAAAATAATATATCAAAATTTTATAAAACTTTATTACATAAATTTAAAGCTTGGATAGATGAATTTCAAGAAAGAGGATCTGGTTTTGTTTTCAGAAATATTAAAAGTGTAAAAGTAAAACAATATAAATATGATTATCAGAAAGCTTCATCCTATATTCCTCTTCAATTCAATTCAAGAAACATTATCAATGTTCAAAATAAAAAATGACAACAAATGTTTCTTATGGTCTATATTAGCAAAGTTATATCCTGCTAATAAAGATAAACAAAGAGTATCTAAATATAAAGAATATGAAAATAAAATTAATATGAAAGGAATTGAATATCCTGTAGCAATTAAAGATATTTCGAAAGTAGAGAAACAAAATAATTTAAGTATAAATGTATTTGAGTTAAAAAAACCAAGCAAAAAAAGAATCTTTAGAACCAGTTAGAACTTCAAACGTAGAAGGTGAAAATGTAGTTGATCTCTAATACATTGAAAATAATGGAAATACTCATTATTGTTTAATTAAAGATTTAGATAGTTTCAAGTATGATAAGAATAATCATAAATTATTTACATGTAGAAATTGTATGAAAGGATTCAAAGAGAAGAAACACTAATAATACATAAAGAAACATGTTATAATCAAGAATGTTGTAAAATCATAATGCCTAAACCAGGAAAAAATATTCTTAAATTTCAAAATCATCATTTTAAAAATAAACTGCCATTTGTTATCTATTCTGATTTTGAATCAGATAATATTCCAATATCTACAACTCAACCAAATCCAGATAAATCATATACAAATCCAATACGAAAGCAAAAACCTAATAGTTATGGTATTTATGTTCATTCGGATTATCCAGAAATATTTAAATCACAATACTTTTCTTATGTTGGTAATGATGCAGTAGAAAAATGTGTGAAAAAAGTTATACAATATTTAAAAAAATAAATTATAAGATTTACCTTAATGAGAAAAAAGAGCCAAAATTAAATAAGAATGAAGAAGAAAAATTTCAAGAAGCAACTAAATGTTATATTTGTGAAAAAGAATTTAAAGAAAATAATAATAAAATAAGAGAACATAATCATCTTTCAGGTGAATATAGAGGAGCGGCGTTTCAGTCGTGTAACACAAAAGAAGGTAAAGCAACAAAAATTAATACATGTATTTTTTTCATAATGGGTCAAATTATGACTTCCATTTTATTATTGAAGAATTGTTTAAATATAAAGATGAATATAATAAAATAGATACTCTTTCTAAAAACACAAAAATACATTTCAATAGATTATGGTTCAGATTATAAAAAATTAAGATTCCTAGATTCATATATATTTATGTTAAAAGGCTTATCAGATATTGCTAAATCAATGGATGAATTTCCTATTTTAGAAAAAGAGTTTGATGGAAATATTTCTTTACTAAAACAAAAAGGATTTTATCCATATGAATATATTGATTCTATAGAAAAATTTAAAGATAAAAAACTTCCAGATATTAAAGAATTTTATTCAAATTTAAAACAAAAAACAATTACAGAAAAAAAGTATGAACATGCACAAAAAGTTTGGGAACATTATAATTGTAAAAGTTTATTAGATTATCATAATTTATATCTTAAAACAGATGTTCTTATCTTAGCAGATGCTTTTGAAAATTTTAGAAAATTCTTTTTAGAACATCATGAAATAGATCCATGTTATTGCTATTCTGCTCCTGGTTTAACATGGCAATGTGGCTTAAAATATACAAAAATAAAATTAGAATTATTAACTGATTATGATATGTTATTAATGTTTGAAAAGGGTATAAAAGGAGGATTTTCTGGTGTTCTAGGACCAAGACATGTGAAAGCATTTAATAAATATACTACTAACTATGATAGTGGAAATAGAATAATAGATAAAAATGAAATGAAAGAATGTTTAGAAATATTAAAGAATGGAGGAAACTTAAATGATTTCTTATTAGAAAAATATTTACTATATCTTGATGCAAATAATTTATATGGTTGGGCAATGTCACAAAAATTACTAACAAAAGATTTTAAATGGGAAAAGGATCCTGAGTACTATAAAAATATTCCAAAAGGAAGAGGATGTATAATTGAATGTGACTTAGAGTATACAAAAGAATGTAAAAAGAAAACATATAAATATCCTTTAGCATCGGAAAAGATGAAAATAGATAAAGAAGATTTATCTCCTTATCAATTAAAATTATTAAAAGATAAACCATTAGGTAACGAAGAAAAACTTTTCTTAACATTAAAAGATAAAAAGAAATATATTATTCATCATTCTATTTTGAAAGAATATATTAAACTTGGCTTAAAAGTAACAAAAGTATATAGAACTATTTCTTTTAAAGAATCAAATTGGTTAGCAAAGTATATTAATTTTAATACAGAGCAAAGAACTAAATCAAAATCTGCTTTTGAAAAAGATCTATGGAAACTTAAGAATTATAGTTTCTACGGGAAAACATTGGAAAACATCAGAAGAAGAAGTAAGATTGAATTACTTACTGATAAGAAAGAAGTGAAAAAATATATAAATAAACCAAATTTTAAAGACTCAATAATATTTAATGATAACTTTGTTGCAATTAAATATAAAGTTACTTCTGTTAACTTTAATAAACCTATTTATTTAGGACAGGCTATATTAGATTACTCAAAACAATTGATGTATAACTTTTATTATAATGTTGTTAATAAATTTTGGGAAAAGAACGAATTAGTTGCGAGCGACACCGATTCTATATTCTTAAGTATTAAAACTAAAGATATTTACGAAGATATGAAAGAAATAATAGATGAATTAGATACATCGGATTATCCTAAAGATCACCCTTTATATTCAGATAAACATACAAAAGTAATTGGTAAATTTAAAGATGAACTTAATTCAAAAATTATGAATGAAATAGTTTTTTTTTAAGAAGTAAAGCATATTCTTTTACGTTAACAGATTTAAGTGAAAAAAAGAAATTAAAAGGAATTGGAAAAACTACGATAAAGAAAGATATTAAATTTGATGATTATAAAGATTGTCTATTTAATAATACTAATAATAAACCTAAAATGAATAAAATGTATACATTAAACTCTAATAAACATGAAATGTATGTTAATGAAATAAATAAAATAAGTATGACTCCATTTGATGATAAGAGATATATCTTAGATAATGGAATAGATACACAACCTTATGGTTTTAATTTATTTTAATTTCCAAGCAACAAAACCAGTCAATGCCATACCACTAATAACAAATGCAATCTCTCTTTTTTCTGATTTTCTGATAGAGTATAAAAATCACTTAATGCTGGTTTAAGATCTAAAACTGAATTTGAAGGTTAATCCAATTGTTTACCAGTAACATTATAATATTCTCTCATAGCTTGATCAACATCATCAAAAGTTTGAACAGCATGATTTTCTTTTTTTAATTGTTCATTAATAAAATCTAATCTTTGAATTCGTATTTTATTCCATTCTTCTGTTGCTTTTTCTAATCTTTCTATAGCTTTATCATGTCTTATTTTTTCTTCATTTGCATTACTACCCATATGTGAAAATAAATAATTACTACCAGAAAATGCAAAAGCGTTTGTTATTGCACCACCAAGCATCATTGCTAAAGCACTTGCCATTTTTTAATAAAATAAAATATTCATTTTTTGTTTATTATTTCATAATATCAGCAGGTATAATGCCTTGCTTAATCAACATATTTTTTGTTGCCATTGCAAGCAGTATATCAATGGATAACATAAAAATATCATTTATGTTAAAATCTACTTTTGGTGCTGACCTTCTAAATACTTTTTTACCTATTTCTGCATATCCAACTGTTAATAATGTTTCCACTCCAGCATGATATAACATATTTGCTATATGTTTTCCGTCTTTTGGTGTTGCCATTTTTATATATTAAATTTTTATTTTTTACTTCTGTTCTTTTTTTTGAATTCTTCTTATAATTCTTCCGTTTCTTTTTCAAATTTATCATGTTTTATTTTTCTTCTTCTATTTCTTTTTTTCTTATATATAATTCTATTTCTATTTCTTTTTTTAATTCTTCTTTTATTTTTCTATTATATGATTTACATAACACAAAAAATTAGCTGAAAAAATTAACGTGTCTATAATTAAATTTAAATCTATTTTCTCCATTTTTATATTAAATTTTTGATTTTTTTTTAATTTTTCTATTTTTTTAAAAATTTTCTAATTCTTCTATTTCTTCTTCTCTTTCTTTTTTCAATTCTTCTTTTTTTAATTCTTCTTTTTTTAATTTTTCATATAATTCACATAATTTAAAAAACTATTTATAGCTGTTAAAAAGAATGCTGAAAAAATTAACTCGTTTATCATTTCATCTATTTTTTCTATTTTACCCATTTAAAAAAAAATAAGATTAGTTAAATTCAAGCGGGTCAATTTCTTTTTTTTATGGGATTTGCTCACTTGGTTTTTCTTTACCAAACATGATTTCTCTAATCATTTTTTCTCTTTGTTTATAAAAAAACAACCCCAATCCACCTACTACCCCAATTGATAAACATAGTGGTAATATGTAATTTTTGTTCCAATTTTGTTTGTTTGTTGGACATATATGATGAAACGAATCTGTAGTTTTATCATCATTTGTTATTTGAAGCTCACCAGCTTGTTTTAATTCTATGTTTTCTTTTTTTAATTTTTCTGATTCTTTTCTTTTTAATTCAGCTTTTAGCTTTCTTGCTTCTACACCTTTCTTACCAGCGGCTACTCGTTTTGGATTTTTTTGTTGAGGTTTTTTTAGATTCTTTAATTTCTTCTTTGTTTTCTTTTTTGTTTTCTTCTTGTTCAAAATTTTCACTCGTCATTTTTTATGTCATTATTTTCGTCTTTTTTTGGAAATCAATATGTCTTGCTGTTGTTAACATTGCAGTAAAAGGAGCAAGATACATTCCATATCTATAATACAGTTCACAACATAGATTAGTTAAAGCGTGATTGATAAAAGGATCTTCCCCTAAGTCTTGCATTAAATTTGGTGGATTAACAACATTAAAGTACTTTGATACACCCATAACATATAAGTTAATAAAAGAGTTTCCTAATGTTTTGGTCATACTGGCCCCTAATCTTGCCTCATATTTAAAATATAATTTATGTATTTGTTCTGGTGTCATTGTATCAATTTCTGACAATTGTAATTCTTTACCCAGATATTGCTTACTACCCCCACCAGCAACAACGGCTGATAATCTTTCACGTTTTTTTTTTCTAAAAGGGAACCTCTAGCTTCGCTCGCTTTATCATCATCAATATTTATGTTTTCAACAATTTGCTCACTTAAAAATTCTTCAGCGTTCATTTTATATATTTTATTTTTGATTTTTATAAAACTAAATACAAAATAACCAACTAATGATAATACTGCAGTGTTTGTTATAATTGTAAGTATTTCTAATAGCATTGCTTTTTATTGCTATTTTTTTGCTTTATAACTTAAGCATTTCTTAAGCATTACTTAAGCATTTCTTAAGCATTACTTAAGCATTTCTTAAGCATTACTTAAGCATTACTTAAGCATTAGTTTTTTTCTTCTTTGGAAATACTAAATCATAAGCATGATATTTATTTTTTTTATCATTTTTACATGGTTTTAACCCGAGTGGTCTTACATAAAAAGGAGTATCTTTGTTTTCTATCTTTTCAGCGAGATGAGAAGGACACCAAACTTCACCATTATTTTCGACAGATAAAATTACACTCTTACCAAAACATGTATTAACATATTTATAATCAGTGATTTTGTAAATTTTATTAATTTCTAAGTCGGTCCATTTTTGTGTATAGTGATCTTTTTGTTTTTTTTTTTATAATTTATCAAATTCTTCTCTCTTCATTTTTAAAGAAATAAAATTTAATAAACTATTCGCTCGCTTAATCAATTACCCAATAATCAGTAGGTTGGTCTGTCTTTAATTTTAATTTTCGATGTTTCTTTATTTTTAAGTTCTTCCTTTATTCTTTGTCTTTCCTCTAAAGTAGGAATAACATCATTTTCTCTCAGACAATTATCAAAACTATCTCTATCTTTTGTGTAGAACATACATAACCATTTTGTTTGTTCTCTCAAGTCTTTTAAAACAGAGTTGTATCTCTGTGAAATAACCCACACTGATTGTTCAGCGTGTCTTCCTGAAAATGCAAGTTCAGACAGCATATCCTTTTTTTTTGTTAATTCTTTTGTTGCACTACAATCATCTATAATATATAATGTTGGATGTCCAGCATATTTGTTAAAGAACATTCCTAATAGTTCTTGTAGCTTTTCTTCTTCATTTACAATAGGATTAACAATGATCAATTTTTTTTTGTTTTTGGTTTTCTAACATCAACAATCCACTCACGATTTTTGTATGCCTTGTTCCATTGAATAGTTGGACAAAGTATAACAATATATGTAAACACTTTACAATATTTTGTTTCTAACAAATCAAGAACAAAGTCTGTTTTTCCACAACCGGTCTGACCACAAATAATTGCACAATGAGGATATTTTGGTAATTCCATTTTTAAAGGGAAAACCCGCAGTTAATAAATAAAATAAAAATTAAGAGCCCGGTACTTAATATTTTACTTCTTTAAATCTTCCATCTTCAAAATTAATTTGTGCATCTTGTATAACATAAATATAAACATTTATCGGTTTATTATCAGTTCCTGCCTTTTTTGTTATTTGAATTGTAATACCTTCGGATGCATTTTCGATTCTTCTACCTGAACCGTGTAGTGAGTTATCATCTGTTGAACGCAAATCTAACCATAAAGCATAATTATTTATTAAGTATTTTTTTAATGTTGTATCAGATAAATTTAATTTTTTTGCAGTTTTATTTATTTCTTTTTGAAGTAAGAGCAAAGAATCTATTTATTTCATCCCATTGTTGATCTGCTTCCATTCCTTGACTGTATAATTGATTTGGAACACCTTCTATTGTCATTTCTACTTTTGTTATATTGGGGTTATAATAAGTTTCAGTGCTTGTTCTTTCAGGATCTTCGAATAACATCAGAATACCTTTCATACTTTTAGATGGGGTATTTAGATTAATGTTCCAGAGTGTATCAGATTTATTTTTGGTTATTTTTCTGTGTCTTAATATTCTGTCATATAAGATAACCATTTTACCGTCAATTTGATGTCTTATTTGACTTGCTTATTCAGGGTTAGAAAACATATCAAATTGTAAGCAAATATTTTTGATTTTATATTTTGCATCTGCATCTGTTGAATGAATAACTTTGTTGTAGTCGTTGAATGTAAGTTCATATTCAAGTCTATCACCAAGACCAGCTTGGTAAAAAGGCATGTGAGTTTCTAATATTTCAAAATCTAGTGGAATACAAAATCTGTTTTTGAATATTTTCGCTATGGCTTGGTCTTCTGTATTTTCCGTTGTATCTCCTGCTCCAATTCTATGTTTGAGCATATTTCTTGTACCAATTCCCTGATATTCCATATTTTCACGTTCAGTTGTAGTTTTCCACAAATCAACATAACAATGATAAATATCACTATCCTCAATAGACATAACTTCATTCCCACTTATTCTAATTGTTGTTTTTTTTAACTATTGTTCTTCCAAGGTTTTGGTAAACAGTTGAATTTGCATCTTTAGATTCAATTTCTAATTCAAAAGTTAATCTGGTTGTTCCAGGAACAATAACATCATTACTACTTAGATTAGGAAATCTTACTAATAACTGTTCATTTTTATCAATAGTTGAAGGATTATTAGTTATTTTAACACTTTGACGAATACCTTTCACACCAAATTATTCTCTTAATTTTCTGTAAGGATTTAATATTTCTGCGTAAGCCTCCATTTTTAAGGGATGAAAATATAGTTTATAAAAATAATTCAATTACCGCTGATACTAGAGTATTGATACATAAAGGACTATCACTTTTACTCATAAAACTTATTCTATCTCCAGCCTTAACATTTAAAGGTTTATCGAAGTTTTTATAATTATGATATTCATAAACAGAATCATCCAATTCTATTCCATCAAAAGTTAATTCATCATTAACACTCACCATGACAGTTAAACCATCTTTTCCTGTTTTTAG